>CAXHSM010000010.1:4356319-4489507 GCA_964019185.1 Maratus speculifer
CTGATAAGGCGCTTCCCTGATTAGTTTTTGGAGTTCATTCGATATGTATAAGAGAGGGAAAGGGAGCTCATGCCCCTCCCCTTAATTGATATAAAGTAGTACATACTAGAAAGTAGTACATACAAAACTAATATTAATCAAACAAGAATAAAAAATGTCGAATGCATAGGTTGTGAAATTTGAATAGCTCTGCCCCAAAGAAATCTTTAAATAAATTTTACGCATTTTACACATATTTCCGAAAATATTTGCATGATATATCCAATGCACGCCTTCAGCACATAATATAAAGTACGTGCACAGATCGGGAATCTTCGACAAGAAAATAGAAAATATTCTTATGATTATATGATATAAACTTTATTTTTGTAATGTCCTCTAATTTAAATTTCACGCAGTTTTTATAAACACAAAATTATTTAAAAAAAAATGCCAGCTATACATCCTTGGTATCTATATAATCTCAGTTAATGACAGTAAATTAGTTTCAAAAAATCAGATTTCATAAATATACATTTATGCCATTTATAAAATATCAATATTTATAAGAATATGATAGGGGCTATATATTTTCAGATAGGTAGTCAAATCGGGGCGGGGGGAGGGGAAGGGAATCAGAAAATTTGATTGAAAGGCATGTTTTCAATGGCTACCCGTATATGCCCTTTTTTATTTGCATATACTTCAGTTAAATACATACATATAGTTACACTTTAGTTTGCATATAATTAGTTCGTACCTATAATCAGTAAACAATAAACCTATGCCTAACTTTGAGTCGGCTCAAAGTTGTACTGAAAAAGGGGTAAATGGCAATTTTAATTTAATTTTATATTTATTTAGTTACTAGTAAACATATATCCTCAAAGTATTAGCACATTTACAGCATTTAGATAAAAATAAGTATAAAATTGAGTATTTTGTCACTTACTATAAAAATTTAATTTCATTACAACAAATTCAAAGCTACATTCAAAATTAACTCATGATGCAATTGATGCAAACACAATTGATGCAATCAATTGTGTTTAATGTTGCTATTTATTTTTTAAAATACAGAGTAAAAACCCCAGTTTAGAAATTTGCTAACAGAGTGCAGCACGATTATAAAGATTCGCAAAGCCAAAAATGTTTAAAATTAGAACGTCGGGCAAAGTTACTATGAATGGATCAAAGTTACCTTGAATGATGGCGTGAAAAGAAATATCGTGTATTAAGAACTTATTCAATAAACGAGATAGGATATTGTTGAAAATTGGTGCACTTATTCAAACTTAAAATCCAATATTAAAGTATATTTTACTCACACCACTAATATTATATAGGCATGTGTTAGTAAATGAAAATGTGATACCAAGCAAGTAGTCCGCTCAGCAATAAGTCCATTAAACCAACGAGTGAGCGCCCCTAGCGGCATTAAGTTCTCCTCGTAATTATTTGAAACTAGAAATACACAATTGTGCAGATGAACCACTATGTGAGAACTTCGAAGCACCGAAATCCTCAAATGACATTGCCGAGTATCTTGTTTGAGGGAGTGGCGATTGCATAAATTTTCCTTAGGGCGAAAAAAATATTTTACTTTTGTTTGTCCCCCTGTTTTAACATTTAAAAAAAATACTGATAAGGTAAATAAATAAGAAAAAATGATATTGAATTAAATAATTGTTTTCATGAGAGAAAAAATTTACTTAAGTACATAACTCTTTTTTTTTTCTTCACGGCATTACCAGAAGTTAATCTTTTAAAGTACTACTTAATACATGCAATGTACTACTTAATTTTTAGAGTTATTTTTAAAGATTTTCACTATTGTAGTAAATCTATCGTGTTTTTCTGATTATATATACCTTGACCTGTAACATTCGGAAAAGGAATTAACCAATTTATATATATCATAAGTTTATTATTAACGACATCATTATTCAATGATATATACTGTATTAGTAAAATGATCGTAATGTGCAGTTGCACCCAGTATATCTTCTGTTTGTGAGGAGGGGGGATGAGTATCTGCAATTTGTATCACACAGAAAAGTATTATTACAGTTTAATTTTAACTTATTAATTTTTTTAAAAGATTGTCAGTTCAATTAAGAAAAATAAATTAACAATTGTCGATTAATGGTTTAAAAAAAAGATTTTATGAAAGTGAAATAAGAAGTAAAAAGACATTTTAAAAACCTAAACTGCAGGTTTACTGATGAATATAGTGATTCATGTTTATTCTTAAATACATGAAACAATTTTATGAAAATTTTAGAAGAGACAGAGACACACACACACACACAGAGAGAGAGAGAGAAGGACATTTAATTGTTAAGAAAATAAAAAACAAGATAAAAATAATAGAAACAGCTTATTAAAATAAAATAATTCATTATTATTATTCGTAAATATTTTTTACTTATTTTATTTTCGAAATTTATGCAGTGGCAATTAATGCTGTTTTAAAATCCAAATAAATCACTTTTATAAAAACAGTAGTAGTTCTAGAATAATAAACAATAGTTGTAGTTGAAATAGTAGTTGTAGAATGTTGTAAAGTAAAATAATTCATTATTACTATTCGTAATTATTTTTATTTATGTTATATTTGAAATTTATGTAGGCAAGGGCAATTGAGGCTGTTTTTAAACCTAAAATGCACACTTTCTGATATATACGGAATCATTTTTATTTTTAAAGGCATAAAACAATTTCATATTTTTTCATTTACAAATATTTCCAGGAATGTATTACAAAATTTTCTACTGTTGAATGGGGTATATATGTAGAATAACTTTGAGTTGTTAATACAACAGTATTCCTTAAATTTTAGATATTCATTAATTAGAAGTTCAAAACTAAGGTTTCGTCTAGATATATTATTATTAAAAAATAACAAAAATAATATAAAAAATAATGTCATTTGAAAAATAAAATGACGAAAGGAAAGAAAATCCATTTATTAATGCTCAAACAAAAGTACATTGCAATTATAATACTTAATATTTTTCAGAGCAAACATTAAATTACAAACTAAAATAAATCATATAAGCACATAATATTTTACGTTGACAAAATGCAGTATTCCAGAAATTATATGAAAGAGCCCAAGCGGGATTATTAAAATGTTAGAAATAACTGATTTGTAACCACCAAAACACTTTAAATACTTTTTTTTTTTTTTTTTTTTTTTTTTTTGGAGGTATTGAAAAGAAAGTCGTTCATATAATAATGAATTTCTGAATTTCCTAACTAAATATTTTTTTAAAAATATTTCTTCTAATGTCAAACGGTACCTAACAATTTATTTAAATTATTTCAGGTATCTTTACTTGTAGTTATAAAATAAAACTATCAACGATCTTTTCTAATACATTGAATGTTTAACTCCATGCTTATTAGCTTTAAAAATCCCAAACAAAATAACAATAAACAAAAGTTTTTAAAAGATGTCTTTTTATACAGGTATAAATAATTTGAATAATTACTGGAAGAAAAAAAAATCCTAAGCTGAAATCAAGTAATATTTTAGACGAGAATGTCGGAAATCGGGAAAAATTACTACAGACAATAAACCCTGAAAATACATCAGAAAATTTTACTTAACACGTTGAGTGTCATGTCACTCACCGGTGACTGACACCGAACTTTCCGTTTAGGCAGCGTCATTCACCAGTGACAGACAGTTAAAAATACGATATAAAGCTAAAATTGTTTTACGTTATCATTGAAAATTTTTTTAAAATTTACTTAACATTTATTTAATACAAGAGTATACTTTCTAAATAGTTACTTAAACCATTATATATATATATATATATATATATATATATATATATATTCAGTTTCAGTGTCAATCACCGTGGAACTCATCGTGTTAAATACAGATTGAAAAAATAAAAATTAAACGAGAAACTTTCCCTTGGTGAATTAATCACTTTATAATTTTTTCTTGAAATTAAACTAAATCAAATTTCGAGAAAATAATCCACAGAATGTGAATCACGAGGTTCGCTAAACGACAGTTTGCTGAGAACTAATATTAGGGCGGGGAGACAGATTAGTTACAAGGAGCTCATGCGAGTAATATTTTTTAGTCACATCAAAGGGGTTAGGATTCCCTAACTGTTAGGCCTGCTGAATTATTGAAACGATAATGCAGTAACACAAACTCATTCATCTCCGTACGGTAAATTTCAGTTTCATCCATCATAGCTCCACCCATATCCAAATCGATATTTTAGTTCACACGCCCAATCACTGATACTGAACGGTCCTCAAATATTCTGCAAGCAATTTTTATTCGAATTTTTAACTGTCTGAATGTATGGCAAAAAAGAAATACCTCTTCTATAAGTTATTATTATTAAAACTAGCATACCCAGCCCGCTTCGCCGGGCTTAATTTGAAGGTTTATTTAATAATTTATGTGTATGGTACGCTTCCCGGACCATCGGCAATCCACGTGCGTCGGGTGAGCGTCAGAACAAACTTTCAGCATATACATATGGGTGGTTGTACTTGAATGCACAGACCTGCGCGTTTTTTTCTATCTTGCTTTTATACCTCTGGACCGAGTTGGCGCATTGCCAAGATTTGCTTCCTCTGGACCGAGTTGGCGCATTGCCAAGATTTGCTTTCCCCTGTGCCTCAATTAATTAATTATCCTCGGAATTCCTTTTATTTATAGAGATTACTCAACATTATTAAAATAACAAAGGTAACTAAAGAAGACTTCCTTAAATGTACGAAAATTTCGGAAGGCGGATTCTTGTATGATTTATAGTGAATTTATAAATCTTCTAAATCTGCCTTGTGGTTCTACTTACAATATTGAGCTTTCCGCTTGTTTGTATACTTGCAGAATTTCAAATTTGATATTTAATAGTTCAAAAACTTTTAATAATTATTTTATATATATGAAAAAACGTATTTTCTGTTTTTTCTATTATTAATGTTCTCTTGATTTGAGAAGATAAATAATTCTGTTTATTGCCTAGCAGAAATTTTAACGTTATGACTTTTACTTATTATGTTAAATAAAAGTAGGATATAAAAGATTTCAAAGTATGCGATGCAATTTTCGTATGAATAAAGATAATAAATATTATTACTAATGATTATCAGTACCGAAAGTACCACAGGTAAAATATTAAAATGGTATGAACTCTTTTAGGAAGAAATGTATTTATTATATTTATTTTTGCAATTTTTGTTTCGAGCGTACAGGTCAATTTTGAAATGAGAGACAATTTTCAGGCCCCTAAAGAAATATTTCACCTCTTATTAACAGTTCTTTCAAACATTTACAAAGAACACATAAATTAACGGCTGAATTCAATTTATTAATTGTTAAAAATACATATATTAAGACGAGCATAATCACAATTAACACAACAGAGCAACAGCACTGTAAACTCTGACACCGGTTATGTAAGCTAGGGCCAGGATTCACTGACTGTTGAATTATTGCATTAATCGTGATCCTTTTTGTCTTGATATATACGTACCTTTAATAATTTACAAAGTATTTAACTTTTGAAATTCCAATAGTTATAATTTTGTAACAGATTTGTTTTGTTGTTACGAAAAAGGATTTTGGGTGAAAGATATTGTATGTCGAGAGTTTCTGAAAAATATGATGGAAGATATCAGTATTCTGAAAAAAAAAAAAAAAAAAAAAAAAAAAAAAAAAATCAGAATTAATGGTACGAGATTGAATCGGTGAATTTTATACTGCATAAATCAACATTAAGAAAAGAAAACAAATTATACACTCACACCAGTAAAATAAAATGATTATTTTCTAATAAAAAAAAAAAAATATGCGTTTTTTATTGTCGAAACGTAACAGACGAAGGAAATTTACAAAACAGGTGAACGCCTGTACGGCATTAAGTTCGCCTTGTTGATTTTTCTAAATGCAGTCATTTGGGTTCCGGAGAATTCTAATATTTCGTGGGGTATGGAAGGAAAACTTTGGAAATACAACTTATTGTACATCTAGCTTTTGAACGAGAAGGTCCAAAATATTTTGCCTCATGCTTTCATTCAGTTGAAGTAGTATACACACAATAACTGCATTTGAACGAAGTAGCTCCTCCCTCGCTCTCGATGCATGCTGCTTAAATCAGATGTTAGTTGAAAACTACTACACTATTATAATGTAAGTATGAACTTTAATGCATTGCAGGAAAATAAAAAGTATCATATAATTTTTAAAATGTAGAAAGGCAATTCGGGGACTGTGACTACACATAGCAACATGGTGTTTTTATGATTATTAGATAATTTTTTACAGTATTACTTATTAAATAAATCTGAAGACTAAAAACGATTAAAAAAAAAAAAAACTATTACAAAAAAGTACGATTGATTGCATATATTAAATTCAATTCAGTATTTGCAAAGCCAAAAGCAAAAATTTAAAAAGTGTGAACCTCTAGGACTACATAAAATTAAAATTAAAATTACTGC
Organism: Maratus speculifer; assembly: GCA_964019185.1. Classification (NCBI taxonomy): domain Eukaryota; kingdom Metazoa; phylum Arthropoda; class Arachnida; order Araneae; family Salticidae; genus Maratus; species Maratus speculifer. The sequence goes on from CAXHSM010000010.1 coordinate 4,362,785, forward strand.
GTATTAACAGATGGTAGAGTCTTACATTTTAAAAAATATACTAATAAGCAATGATTATTTTATGTGTAGGACACTACTACAAATAGATGAAACAGCACTGAAATATCGACGATAAGAAAAAATATATAGTAACAATACAACAAAAAATAAACACAATCAAATAACAAAACTTTGCATGAACTAGTTAGCATCACCTGTCGCTTTCTTTGCAAGCTGTTCTCTCAATTCTTACTGCTGGTTTTTGACTTTGTGCCCTTACAGAAACGTTTTTATGTTGCTGGTGTCGGCGTGTTAAAATTTAATCCCCGGAGTGTGTCCCTGTAATCTTTTGATTATGGTAATTAATACTACATAGTTACATTATTTAATTACTTATATATATATATATATATATATATATATATATATATATATATATATATATATATATATATATATATATATATATATATTGAATTAAGATGTAAAACTTTATTCAATATTATTGAAGTTGAAAGTCGTGTTTTTTGCATCTGGTTATGATTTGATTATTCACTTGAAGTTAGGGAAAAACAAACAATCGAGACAGTTAAAAGTATTTTAAGATATTAAATTTGTAATCCGGCAACAAAGAGGGGAGGGGCATATGAGCATGATGGGCGTGGAATTACTCAGATGATTGAATATAGATCGTTAGAGGGCAGAATAATTTGAAAACATTAATCTTTAAAACTATTTTGAAGATTAAGACCCTTCTTTTCTTAACCCTTTCCGGCACACTGTGCCCGGTCTGGGATACCTAAATTTAATTCCAAATTTGCAAACGGCACCAATAAAATTTTAGTAAAAATTTGCTTTTACAATATGAGCCTAAATTAAGTAATTCAAAATATTTAAAAAAATTGCTTGTGAATTCCGGTGTCAGTCGTTAATTTCTCATTTTTCATCAGATTTTGCCCGTGCCGGAAAGGGTTAAAGGTTACGCCTATGTTTAGAAGAAAAGCTATTCAGTTTAACTGTAAAAAAAAAAAATCTAATACAACGGTCTCTCTCTATCTGAACACTTTCTAATGTGCTCTTTAGACTTAGCAAAAGAGGAACTCTCTGTATTCTGAATACCCTCTAATCTGAACACCTCATTATTCTGAATGCTACTTTTAGTCCCCATTTCTATTCTAGCTCCCTGTAAACTGAATATGTGTTTGCAATCTAAATTTTAATTCTCATCACGGAAATTCGGAGACACTGTTAAAGAAGAATAAAAAGGTTCAGCAAACTTGATTAAAAAACGAACAGACAAAATCACTGCTACATTTTAAGTATGAATTTGAAATTACAATTTGTTTGAATAGTTCAGATAAAATATTCAGTTAAATGTTAGAACACCAACCTCACATTGTTGTCAGCTATTTGTTTTGAGAAAAGTTATTTTATGGTTTTTTTTTTTTTTTTTTTTTTTTAGTTAGAAAATGTAAAAATTTTATTTTTGATTAGTTGGAGACAGTTATGGTAGTTAAAATATGCTAGTTCCACGTTGCTCATTTCAAATAAAAGTTTTACATGAATTATTGTTAAGCATGATATTTTAACCTCCTGACTGCCGCCTGCTGATTTTTTCACACACTAAGCGACAGGTTTCACTGCAACATAAGCAATATTTAAATTAGTATAATTCCACAAATAAAACCCAGTTCTGAAAAACTAAGATAGGATTGATGCTATCAAAGATTATACACCGATACTAATAACATATTTTGTATCAGGTTAGAAAAAACATCTTTTTTTTTTTTTTTTTTTTTTTTTTTTTTTTTTTTTTTTAATAAATTACAGAGAAAGCAACATTACAATATTACCCTTTGGCTGGGCAGTCAAGGGGTTAAAGATTAATTTTGGAATTTTCGACTGATTTTCCAAAGAAATTTCGATTTCGTCGATTGATGAAATACTTGAAAAGTGATAATTAAAAAAACCTATTTGCTTATAATTTCGTTTCCATTTCATTTCAGCAGATTTCATTTTTGCCCATGATAGAACATTCGTTGGGTTGTAGCAGTCCTATAAGTTTACTTTTTAAACTTAAAAGTAAGAAAATATAATAAAAATCCTGTAATACCGACCTTATTTAAACAACTACTGGTTCGATCATCCTACGTACTAGTAGTCGTTATGGATTTTCAATCTCCCTCTATTATGAACACCCCCATAATCTGAACATTTTTGATCGGTCCCATGAGTATTCAGAATAGAGAAAGGTCACTGTATATACATAAATAAACAAATATATATATATGGCCAAAAGTGACCGGCCATTTGCGATTTTAGACATTTTGTTAAATGTCTAGAAAAATGCGTGAGGAATTATCGTGAAACTCTGAGTGTATAAACGTAATAGTGCAAGTCATACATTTCCGGAAAGATTTCCGGAACTCCATAGGGGACCGTCAACAAACTGAAAAGAGACGAATATTTTTAGGATAATCTTGTCAAAAGAAATATAGCAAATGCGTTTAAATCGATGATTATGATTAAGTGGATTATTGTAATAAAATTTATTTATTTTTATGCGGATAGCATTTATACGCGTAGGGAAATTAAGATTTTTTATAAAACAGTTCCAATTCTTTCCAAGTATATTGCTTATAATTTTCCGAAAATATGACAAATAACATTCTGCACAATACCCTGCAATCTAAACTAAAAATAAATAAATAAATAAATAAAAATTATTTGAAAAATGAGCAGGTTTACTAAATAATTTTTCATTGCACATGCGTGAGCGCTATCAAGATTTAATTTACATAATGTGGAAGCTAAATGTTTAGAGCAACTTTGCGAAAGAGTAAAAAACTTAGCTTGAAAATTCTGAAAGTGATCGTCTATAGAATAAGTTCAAATTCCGCTGTTCCCAAAATTAAGCAAAAAAAATGAGAGGTTGCATCAAAATATAGTAGTACTTGCCATATTGTTTATTCTATATTGACACTAATGAATAGATAAATCGATACAGCCCTTCATCGGTTTACCTCATTTTGGGAATGGCGGATTATAGTATTATTGATTATTATTATTATTAATCAAATGTTAGCTTATTCTATAGACAATCACTTTCAGAATTTTATACTATATTTTTGAGACTTTCACAAAAGTTGCTCTATACATTTGGCTAATACAATATGCAAATGAAATTTTCATAGCTTTTACGCATACGCAATCAAAAATTATTTAGTAAACCTGTTCATTTTTCATGCAATTTTTATTATTTTCAATTGTGATTACAGGGTATTGTGTACAATATTATTTGTCATAATATTTTCGGAAACGAACATTATTTTATATTAAGAACTCTGCAAATTATAAGCAAAGTACTCCAAGAAAATCGAGTCTGTTTTTAAAAAAATCTTAATTTCTCTATGAGAGTACATGCTATCCGCATAAATATGAATATATTTTTATTACAATAAGCCACTTAATCATAGTATACTGTTTGAACGCATTTGCTACATTAGTTTTGACAGGGTAACCCGAAAGATATTCGTTCTTTTTCAGTTTGTTGAGGTCTCCTATGGAGTTTCGGAAAACAAAAAATATCTTCACGGAAATGAATGACCTGTACTTTTATGTTTACGCACTTAGAGTTTCAGGATAATTCCTCAAGTATTTTTCCAAACATTTAACAAAATGTCTAAAATCGCAAATGGCGGGTTTCTTTTAATAACTTTTTCTGTATCATTATTATTATTAATATTATTTTGTAAACAAATCATTGCTTTGGGGAATCATTGACATTATGTTGAATAGTGCAAGAAAAGTTTTTTTATTTATTTTAATTTTTTTTTTTTTTTTTTTTTTTTTTTTTTTTTTTTTTTTTGCTTTCTAAGATTTTTTACTTACCCATCATACGTAGTATAGGGTAAGTCTTGCAATCGTTTTGAAAATCGAAAATTTTTTTTGACGGATTTACACGTTTCAGATAGTGGAGATTCCAAAAAACATGTTTTTAGAAAAAAAATTTTGCCGTCCGTCCGTCTGTGTGTCTGTGTGTCTGTCTGTCTGTCTGTCTGTCTGTAACCGCTCTATCTCCCGAACAAATTGAGATAGAGACATGAAATTTTGTATGTATTTAGGATGCAACAATGGGACGAAGCCTATTTAATATCAGTAACCTCGATTATCCGGAACTATTTTTTTCGGACTCTCGAAAAATTCGTTCTGATGAAAGGTATATAAAAATTTTCGAATTTTTTTATTTTAAGGAGTGGACATCAAAGGCAATAAAATAACACAAATTTTGTATGAAGAACGAAGTCGATCGGATTATTAGTTGCCGAGATATCTGTAATCCTGTTTTTCATATTCTTCGATTTTTCATGACCCTGTATTTCATTCAAATTTCAATACAAAGATATATTTTAATTGGAAATGAGACGTTTAATTCGACGCAGTAAACTGTTAGTTAATATGATTATTATTTTTGGAGTTATAAGGATGTATCTTTTACGCAATCTGGTACTTACTTGAGTATTTTGGCGTTTTGTTTAATTTGTCGAAATGGGTTCATCAGCAATTCATTATAGAGCATATATAGAGAGCTATGTATAGTAAAAGTATTAAAATGCATGTTTAAGTTTTGTTTTGGAATTGCAATGCATTTTATAAATAGTTTACACATGTTTTATTTTCATATTTTATATTATGCATATCTATGATGGGTAAGTGTTACGGTGGCCCCCAACGACTAGTTTAAATTAACTTCTAAACTAACTATTTATAACTTTTTACTTGACTGTGTTGTAGACAAAAATTTTCTGGCGGTTTTAGTTCAAATAGAAATAACGAAATAGTTGTTCATTGTTCTATGCAGAATAACCTCTCATTAATCTCCGAATTTAAGAAAACCACAATATCATTTTTGAGACCCTCTTTATCCTCTTGAAATTTGAAAAATTTCAACAGGATAAGTTTTGCATTCGTAGAAACTTTCCAATCCTACAAGTATTTTTTTCCGGGTGTGACTTAGACTCGTTCAAGTATATTTCACGAAATTTTTCTTTTGTCTCTCTAAATACTTTAGAAAATACATTGTTGCCATTTTCATCTAAAATCAGCTATTTTACGGCAGTCCTAAAAAAAAAAAAAAAAAAAAAAAAAAAAAAAAAAAAAAAAAAAGATAAAAATTCTCTACTCAACAAAATGAAAGTTTTCATATACTTGTGGTCTCCTATTGAAATATAACAGCATAACATTTGTAAGCTTGAATATTGAAGAAACGTATTAAAACAGTTTTTATTTATTCGTTAACTGAATGACATCTTGCATTTTAAGCATTAAACAAATTGCTATTTTATCTAATTTTGCTATCTGTCAGGCTCCATATACATTATTTTTTTAAACATTATTTATATACAGAAAAAAATCACGAAAAAAATTCGCTGTTGATTTCAATAAATATCAGTATTTAAATTATAATATAGTAAGAACAATTGAAGACCATCGATACATTCTAAATAATATGTCAAGCACTATTAACGTTTAATTTAAATTTAAAAATATTAAACTAAGATTAAAATCTTTACGAAATTTCAAATTTAGCATCCGATGAATGCCTAACCTGTGAATAGCACTTTACACTTTTAAAATGTCATTAGATTAAGCCAGTTCTCAGTACTAAAGAAGAAGGAACTAAAGTGTCCTTCTTATTGTTACAGAAATGACCTCGTAATGTAATCTAACTTTTCCAGAAGGAAAATCTATTACAATATCTCTCTTTTAAAAGCATAATTTATTGAAGAAAAAAAAAATTAGAATTTTAAAAATTTGTTTAATGAGTAACTTTTTTTATAATTTTTAAATGAAAACTTTAGAATCTGTTTAACAGGTTGTATTCATGATCTCCAAAATTATATCTGCTGCAAAAGTTGTTGTTTTTATGACGCCCTATTATCTGCACGAGGGATGTAGGCCAGAGGAAGAATGGACTCCATGGAGGTATTTCTAAGATAATCTAACCAGTATTTACGAAATCGAAGAAGAACAGAGAAAAATCCAAACGATCAGGCCGACGGGCGCAGCATCTTTCGTCTACCAGCTTCGAGAGCAGAACCTCTTGGCCACTGGTGGTGCCTGAGGTAAAAGAAGGCATTTTAATCTAAACCCCTGACAGCCGAGCAAAAGGATAGATTTGTAAATTTTTTTGGTGTAATTATTATTAAATGCTAATAATAATAATAATAAGTTTTCGAAATTGATTTAAGAAACAATATTACATGTATGAATATGATCCTTGAGAGTTTTGAAAATTACTAATTGATTTAAAACTGCATATTTCTGTTGCATTTTATTAATTTAAATAATGATAGTATTGCAGTGAAAAGTGCAGATTAGAGAACGGATATATCAGTTAACAGACATTGAAAAGGTTAATAATTGTAGTATCGCCACTGGTCAAGAGATCTTTTGAAATAAAGTACCTATAATTTTTTAACGGAGAATTTCGTTTATCTTATTCGCGAGAATATATATAGCGCACTTTTCAGTACGAAAATACGGTTTTTACTTTGAAAATTAATTGGTCAGTTTCTACCCTGAATTATTGTGAAACGAAGAAAAATCAGATGACAAGCTACTTTTCTTATATTGCTCTGTTATTCATAATAATTTTAGCTTATGTTGGTTTTTATTAATATAAATAAATTAAATTCTTCGCATCATCTCTGTCTATAAAAATTGCGAATCGCATGTAATGCCCTCCAAACACTCCGCGGTACCACTCTGGTTATCCCGACGACCGATTTCGCCAAATTATACAAATCGCCAAACTAATAGCCCAATTATACATACTGACACAATTTTTATTTTAAATAATAAAAAAACAAGTAATTAGTAGAATATTAATGAAAATACAAATGAAAAGTCCAAATAAAGATAACTTAATGACGTTTTAAACACGTGTATCGTATTTATTGTCATTGAATGTGACATTCACGAACATCCATTATTGGCATTTAATCTTATAATTTGGCAATAGTATTTTGGTCAAAAAAAAAATCGGAATTTTTTTTTTTTTTTTTTTTTTTTTTTTGCAAAAAATTCTGCATTCAAATTTTCCGTTAAGTAAAATTCTGTATATATATATATATATATTAATTCAATACCACTGTTTTCTGATCAAAAGTAAATAAAAAACTCCACGCAGTTGAATATTTGAAATTAACTCACGCGGACCACCATTTTAGTACAGAAATATTAGATTTACTTAAGTATGAAAAGTTTGTGATTAAATAGGTGGGGAATTACTTTCCGAAAATTGTAAAGAAAACGATTTCAGATAAAATGAAGATTTATATTGAAGAGATTTAAAAAAATAAAAAATAAAAGAATTCTCTACTTTAAAGAAGACAATCAGTTTTATTCAAGTATATTGACAACAGATGGCAGCACCACATTAATATTACTACTTTCCGGAAAATTATAAGCTGACCGAATAATTAGATTAACTTTTACCGCTAATTTTTCTCTCTTTATTAATTAAAATGTTGCAAAAACAAGTAGTTTCTAAATTAATTTTTAATTTTAGTCATTAGAGGTCTTCCAATTTAAGAACAATGATAATTTAAATAGCGGAATAACATCTAGCATTTAGCAAGAAAATTTAGAATAAAATACAATAAAACCCCGATAATTCGGATTAATTGGGACCGGACCCAATCCGGATTATCGAAAATTCGGATTATCCGGAGAATTAGAAAAAAAAATGAAATAAAATATAACATACTAACAGAAAATCACCTTTATGTTAAACTTATTGAATATTTGCAGACCAGTAATAATGTTTACTTTGCTTAATTATTCCGAAAACATGTCAGAAAAAGTTTTTTTAATTTAGAATACGACGATGAAACAAGTTAGCCAATCGCTTCTCAAATTTGAAAAAAAAAAAAATGACTAAACCGATCCGAATTATCCGGAGATCCGGATTGTCGGGGTCCGAATTAGCGGGGTCCTACAGTACTTATATTTTCTGTTCAATAATTGTTGTTGTTTAAAGAATTTTTAATGCTAAACGTTTAAATTTACTAATATATATATGTATTTATATATATAAAGTAAAATTGGTTAAATACCGGACACCTCGGGAACGCGGAAATTGTCCGTAATTTGGAGGTGTCCGCTATTGGGGAAACGTCAGAGTTTTAAAAAATGTTTAAGATTTTGTGTTAATTCGTGATAATATTTTTAAGCAATTAAAACTGAAATAAAATTATGTATATCTTTATCCCCTGTTTATTTTATTCTTACAATAAAAATCTGTTACAAAATTTTGCTTTCGCTTGGGATTACGCATAATTTGTTTTTCAAGGTGAAGTTTAAATTCTATAAATCATCTTTTTTTTTTTCTTTTTTTGGAAGATAATTGTGTAATTACTCACTGTATCAGTACTTTCTTTGAAATTCTCGATATAACCAGAAGTATTTCAAGTTTCAGTATCTCTTTCATCATCTCTAATTGTCAGCTTTTGTTTAAAATTCTGAAGTGATGTAATCACATATATCAACCGATTCTTCGTCAGTATTCTTCTTCTTCTATCATCATAAATATTAATGAAATTTTCCGCAGTTTCTTCACTCATGATAATTTTAATTCTCAGGAGAAGGGGGAGGATTGCTCCTCCCATGTCACACCCTGAATTCAAGACAGGGCGTAGCAAAGCGGAAATAGGTTATATATATGGAGCTTTGGGGCGTGGAATTGAGGATTTTTCCCAGCCCATCTCCCGCATTTATCTATTATCACAAAATTTTAAACACATTGCTCTGAAATTTGGAAGCTTTTTAATATTTTTCATTTCCTTCTTCGTTAAAAAAAATTATTTTTCATCCTTTATCTGCAAAATTAATGCCCGCTATTCAGAATGTCCGTTATTTAGAGGTTAAACATACAAATGTTTAGGCTTGGTGACTGAGAATTGGAAAACTGTTCGTTAAAATGTGGTGTTCGCTATCTGGGAGTGTCCGTTAAGGAGGCTGTACTGTATATAATGCAGTGAAACTTCTTTTAAAGGTCATCCCTATTCAAAGGCCTCCTATGTGAAGGACCAAGATTTGTTATAACGAAAAATTTTCCCACAGACTTAATTTTATGTTAATTTTTCTCCTTCTCCCCCTACTTCGGGAAACATCGGTAGAGATATTGCTAAATATTCTGCAGGACCGAAACTTAAATCATGTTTCTTCCTATTTAAAATAAATAAATAAGTAAATAAATAAATAAATAAATACACAAAAGTAAATCCGTCGTAGCAGAAATGAATATAATAAAGATAAGCCCTTAGAGAATAATAATGGTTAATAATAATAATAATAATAATGAAATCAATTTTCTGTTATTATTTACACATAAAATTTTCAAATACATTTTTATATAACGTTTGTTGTTGAATTTATATTTTCAATGTTTACATTTTTATCTATTCGATCCTATGTAATTTTACAATACTTAAAAATTGTCAATGATTTTGGTTCGGTACATGATATGGTTGTACTCTTTTATGTATTTTATAATATTTTCAGTCTGTTATAAAAAGTACGTTGCTAAACTCATAAATCTCTCTCTCTATATATATGTATTTCTTTTCAGGATTTGATAAAAGACGATGTTAAAATATTCGTAATATTAAAACATTTTTTTTTCTTTTAACAAAATCGCATAACAAAAAATTTCAATAGAATAAGAGCCATTTATATATATTTATTTTTTCTTTTGAAAATAATTCCTTTTCTAAAATTCATTGTTTTCCGTGTTCAAAATAATAAAATTCAACGTTCCTTGCATTTTTTAATAATTTTTAAATGAATTTCACAACAAACTACGTTGGAGCGAAGAAGAAACCCGCCTTTTTCGTAATTTTAAATTTAATAACAATTAAATATTTTTTCATAATTTTAAATTTAATATTTTAAATTTTTCAATCATAATTTTAAACAAACTGTAATTTTGACTATATATTATAATTCATATCATTTTTTAAAATTATTTTATTATAATTATTTTATTATAATTCATGTTTAATAATTTAAATTTAATATTTTTTTATAATTTAAATATTTGTTTCATAATTTTAAATTTTATCATTAAATAATTAAAAAAGTTACCATAATATTAATTTTTGAATAAATAACTTATTTTAAAATATTTTTAATAATTTATAAATTTAATTTATAAAATTTTTAATCTATAATAATTATAATTTAATACTTTTTTCAAATTATAAATCAAATAGTAATTAAATATGTTCTTCTTTTAAAAATTTTAAATCAAATGGCAATTAAATATTTTCTTTTCAGAATTTTAAATTTAATAACTACATTATTTTTATCGTTATTTTAAAGTAACTTTAAATTTCGAATAAATATCAAATGCCAACATTATTTTTAGTAATTTTATGCTTAATATATTCCATAATGTTAAAACAAATAATAAATTAAATAATTTTTTTATCCTTTTAAATTAATTTTTTGATTTTGATAATTGATAAATTTGAATCTAAATGTTTTGCCTACACGAATTTTTTAGGATGAAATTTTTTGACACATTTCTTCACAATCATTTTACTTGTGAATGATTTTTCACTTCACAACAGTGACTTTTGCGATTAGTCACATTACTGAGTTGTTTGTTTCAATAAGTACATTAAAATTCCTTATTTTTTGCCAGCGCAATTTCAGAGGTGTAATTTCAATTCACACTACTAAAAAATTTTTGTAGCCTGGTCATTCGAAATAAATATTGGACCTTTAAAAGTCGCCTCCTTTTCTTTAAAAAAAATTCCTTTCTTCTTATTTGTGACGTAAAAAGTTCAATAAACTAAAAAAACCAACCAACCAAACAAACAACAACAACAACAAACCCAAATTTTATTTAGAAACTGTTGCATATTTTTGAAGTCACTTAATTTTAATTCACAATTTTAATCACACTTTAATTAATTAGCACTCGGGATGATGCCATCCAATGGCATCAGAATTTTGGTAAAAAATTTCCCATTGAATATGTACCGTAAAATATAGCTCTATTCTTATTTCCAAATAAATTTGTTGATAAATTCCGATGATACTCTTTTATTTAAGCATTTCAGATTTGAAAAAGTTTTTAAAAGGGTTAAACAAAGATTACTTCATGCGTGGATTGATACATTTAAGGGTATGTATGTACGTGTATCTAGAAGGACACTTTTAAACAACTGTACCACGAAATGAAGCATCAATTTAAAAAGTATGAGTATTAGGTGCTGGCTTCTTACATTGCTTTTACCTTGAACATTGCCCATAAGAGGTTGCTGACTGGTTTATGGAATCACGCTTACACAATACCTCATGAACATGAACATGAAGAGGCATTATACAGGGTAGTGTTGGGTAACTCATACATGAGGCACCTCATTTGTCCCATACACCATGACAAGTTGTCCCAATACCTCAGTTTTCAGATTTGAGGTACCTCAAAAATTTTGTCATGTTGGCGTCTTTTTTGAATCGGCGAGGCGCGAGAGCTGTTTCGTTTCAGAGGATGACTGAAAGAAAGGGTGTGTGTGTTTTGTTGTCATTGTCTGTCGATGAAAGAGTCGAAATCCAACAGGGTTGCGGGCGCGGGCTACGTTTGAAGTTTAAAAAAGCTTAAGCTATGGAAAAAGATGACAGGGAAAGAAAAGAATGTAGCAAGATAAAAAGTGAGACGAATTTGGGGAGGATTGGTTCTGGTGGAAAGGGAAAAAAAAAGATTCTTTTCATTTCTTTCTTTTAGTAATATTGAATACTTCCGAACTTGTGCTTGTCATTATGTATATTTCATTTAAAATAGGAAAGGATTTACAAAAACAGAAATAGAATCGGTTCCAGCCGTCCTTTCAAAAAGTTGTCATTGTCACGTCTTTTTTTATGTAGACGGGGGAGAAGGGGGGGGGGGGTTAATTTAGAAGTCTACTCTGCCCGGCCTAATGTCACTTAAATGTCTTGTCGGTACAAAAATCAGACAAAACAGACCCCACACGATTTAATCCGGTTCAGTTCAAAATAATAATAATAATAATAATAATAATAAAATCTTAACATATATTTAAGATTTCTTTAAAGAATACCGCATAGATACCTGTGGGATAATTTTACATTATATTTTAAAATTACAATGTTTACGCAAGGCTGAAAATATACAGTAGCAAAATTAATGATTACGATTTTTAGAAATCCTAATATTCAAAAAATATTTCATTGGAAAATTAATTTAGTTAGAAAAGAAGGGTTAAAAACATTACAACTTTTAAAGCTGCGTTATAAAAAGTTAATTATTGAAAATATTTATCTGTATTTATTAAAGCTTTTCTGAAATCCAAAGGCGCTACTTTTTAATACATTTCTAAATTCATTTCTTTTCGGAAAGACATAAGATTGGCTGGTGTTCTTATTCTTAAACTATGTAATCAAATGGCGTTATCCATTTCTTCATAAAGGTGGTACATTTTTGAGAAAAATACCAACAATGTTAGCATTTTGAATCGAATTTTCGGGAACGGCAGCACAGAAAAGGATGAAAACTAGCAGCCAAGTGATAAAAATCTCTTGTATCTCAACAAATAATTTATTTATCAAAATGGGAAAATGCTATTCGATTTCTAAATTCCTTCAAAAGCCAAGTCTATCCATTTTATGCCTTTACAGTTATACCAGTCACCAGTGGCGGATCCAAGGGGGACGTCATGGGGTCATGATCCTCCTACCTTTCCTGGACAATGATAAGATTTCTAAAGCATATTTAAAAAATGGAATATACAGTAAATTCTTTCAAATTTATCCCTTGCTCAACAATATGAGTATTTCTAATTGTTTAAAGCTGCGTTTAAATACAAAGCAGGTCTGGCACATTCAGTAAGTCATTTTTAATTTCAGATGCAAGACATTTGTAAATGCACTTATTCAGAACAAATGTGATCAATTAGTGTTTTTCATTTCTCGATAAATGCAAAGAATCTTTCGGGAAAATGTGTAAAAATAAACTCTGTAAAATTTGTGAAATTAAACTGGAACAGGTCAATTGCTCCCTCGTTAACAGCATTTTTTGTAACTGTCAAAGCCTTAATTAGCTTAAAATGCTTAATTTCTGAATGATTCTTTGCTTTTATAAGAAAATAGGAAAATCTTCAATTTCTTAGTATCTAATAAACTGAGTAATTTTTTTTATTTTTTACGAATATTAATGCTTTTTTTTTTTTTTTTTTTTTTTTTTTGTATTTACGAATGAAAACGAATTCCCAAAAATATAAAAAAAATAACTATTTTTGATATGAAAACAGCCTTCAATAAACAAATTTCTTAAATGATGTGACCCCCCCCCCAGCCTCACCCAAAAAAGGAGCCACGACCCCCCCCCCCCTCCTCTAAATGGAGTTTTGAAATCGAATATTTTTTACGAGATATTTAATGTTAAAGTTAATCATAATAGTCTTAACTAAAAAAGTTTTATAGGAGCGAAAGCTATACATAGGAATTTAAACATTTGAAATCATTTTATACATTAGACGTTTCCGGTGTGCATGCTGCATTTATTTATTTATTTATTTATTTCACTAATTAGTTGAAGATTTATTTCAATTTTAAATTCAAATTTTCATCACTTCGAGATATATTTTTTACATATTTTAGAAAAGCGTATTATTTTAAATATTTATCATCTAAAAAAAAAACAGCACAAAGAATATTTCTTTCGGATTAAAAATTTATTTATACGTGAGTATTATAAACAGGAAAAAATCTTTCAAATTAAAATAAAATGAATATTACTTAATAAAAACAGGAAAATATGAAAACTACGGCGTAAAAACTATATGTACACCGAATTTCAAAAGAGAAAGAAAACTGTAAAATAATAAATCCATTTATATGCGTTAAAAATCGTAAATGGAGTAAATTATGTTAGATTATAATAGCCAAATCACAATGCCAAACAGTTAAAATAAAAAAAAAAAGTATTTACACGAAATACACGAGACATATACGTACACGAGAGATTTATTTGATATTTCGATTTAATCTCTTTTATATTGTTGCCAATTTAAAGACAACGCAAATAATATTTCTTTTCTAACAATAAAAATAATTTTCATCTGAATATTATAAAAAGAAAGAAAAGTTGGATTTCAAGCGTTATATCTAAAATCACTTATCTAAAATTATTTCCTTATAGCATTGTTAAAAAATACCGTGAAGCAATATGAAAGACTCTGTGTTATATTGTCATTAAGATGATTTTTACATGTTTAAGTAATCATAATTATTCAAAAGCGAAAACAATTATTAACAACAGTTGATTTGGTCTTAAACCCTTTTCGTAAAGGCGAAAAGAATTAAAACCCGTTTACAAGGCGATCGTTACTGTTTTTGTTTAATTCTAATCCAATCTTCATTAAGCTTTTTAAAACCGATCAAATTAACTATTTTTAGAATGGGAATGGGGGAGGGGGTTGACAAGTGTAGCTCGTAGGAAACAAAGCTCCTATTTTTTTTTTTTTTTTTAAGCAGAATTAAAATAAATAAATAAAACTAACATTTCTATAAATCCTTTACGTCACAATACGCTGGAAATCTTAAAATTGCTTTTATATTAGTAAACAGTTCTTTTTATTATTTATTTACTTATTATTAGTATTTTTTGGGGGGAGGGGATTAAATTGCCCTATTTATTATTTTGTCGGAATAATAAATAAACAATCAAACACATCTTCTTGTTAAAGCGAAGATTATTGAAAGATATCGTGTTGATTTCAGGGGTGGTCGATTGATACCTCCCCCCCCCCCCCCGGAAAACACAGAAGTTTCTCGCGGAGAAAAATGTTTGGATTCAACATTGAAAAGAGTTCAAAGTTTTCTTTTGCACTAGATATAATAATAATAAACATTTTAATTTTCGTAAATGTGATTTTTCAGTTGAATATTATCAAGCAAAAATATACATTATAACTTGTCACAATTATTTGTAAATTTTCTTTAAAAATACTAAGATTCTTCACTAAGGTTTCCCATTTCCAAAGTCCTACTTCTTGCTCAGTCTATGCTGAACAATTCAAGTTATGCATTTACTTTTACATTTTTTTAAATCTATTTATTTAAAAAAAATAATTTAAATTCTTTACAAATACACTGATTTATTTTTACATAGTACTGTTAGTGGTTGTTCATAAATGATGTCAAACTTTTATTTCAAAAATCGTTCACCCCCTCCCACCCACCCTTTGTCACAAATTGTCACAGTTCAACATATCCCCTCCCTTCACCTTCTCAGATGTCAGGCTTAATTACATAAATATTTACTTGCAGTTTAGAAAAAAAAAAAAAAAAAAAAAAAACACTACACACTACTGACATGGTAACATGACATTATTTCCGTTTACAGAAAAAAATCCTTCTAATCAGATAAAACGCACGTTTTTGCATTAATTCGCCATCCAGCCACTAATTTTATTTATTTTTTCCAAAATCTGTATACTTCTATTTATCAACCTGACAACCACTTTAAAGTACCCACCCCCTGACGTCTTGTCAGATTTAGGCTGCATACAGCCATACAGTTTACTCAGCAAGAAAGCGGATAGCCTTCACTTCCGTCCCAACTACAATTGTAGTTCCTGGATTTTAACTCCTCACCACCTCACTCAATTGAAGCATGACATTGTCATGACAAAAGTGTTTCGGTTGTACCTCATACAAACGTCATATATTTTCCGTGTCCTACTAGTGTTGGGTAACTCATACATGAGGCACCTCATTTGTCCCATACACCATGACAATTTGTCCCAATACCTCAATTTTCAGATTTGAGGTACCTCAAATATTTTGTCATGTTGGCGTCTGTCTTGAAGCGGTGATGCGCGAGAGCTGTTTCTTTTCAGAGGATTACTGAAAGAATCGGTGTGTGTGTTTTGTTGTCATTGTCTGTTGATGAAAGAGTCGAAATCCAACAGGGTTGCGGGCGCGGGCTACGTTTGAAGTTTAAAAAAGCTTAAGCTATGGAAAAGGGTGACAGGGAAAGAAAAGAATGTAGCAAGATAAAAAGCGAGACGAATTTGGGGAGGATTGGTTCTGGTGGAAAGGAAAGAAAAGAGCTATTCTTTTCATTTCTTTCTTTTAATAATATTGAATACTTCCGAACTTGTGCTTGTCATTATGTATATTTCATTTAAAATAGGAGAGGATTTAGAAAAACAGACTAGAAATAGAATCGGTTCCAGCCGTCATTTTAAAAAGTTGTCATTGTCACGTCTTTTTTTATGTAGACGGGGGGGTTAATTTAGAAGTCTGCTCTGCCCGGCCTAATGTCACTTAAATGTCTTGTCGGTACAAAAATCAGCCAAAACAGACCCCACACGATTTAATCCGATTCAGTTCAAAATAATAATAATAATAATAATAAAATAAAATCTTAACATATATTTAAGATTTCTTTAAAGAATATCGCATAGATACCTGTGGGATAATTTTACATTATATTTTAAAATTACAATGTTTACGCAAGGCTGAAAATATACAGTAGTAAAATTAATGATAACGATTTTTAGAAATCCTAATATTCAAAAAAGATTTCATTCGAAAATTAATTTAGTTAGAAAAGAAGGGTTAAAAACATTACAACTTTTAAAGCTGCCTTATAAAAAGTTAATTATTGAAAATATTTATCTGTATTTATTAAAGCTTTTCTGAAATCCAAAGGTGCTACTTTTTAATACATTTCTAAATTCATTTCTTTTCGGAAAGACATGAGATTGGCTGGTGTTCTTATTCTTAAACTATGTAATCAAATGGCGTTATCCATTTCTTCATAAAGGTGGTACATCTTTGAGAAAAATACCAACAATGTTAACATTTTGAATCGAATTTTTGGGAACGGCAGCACAGAAAAGGATGAAAACTAGCAGCCAAGTGATAAAAATCTCTTGTATCTCAACAATTTATTTATTTATCGAAATGAGAAAATGCTATTCGATTTCTAAATTCCTTCAAAAGCCAAGTCTATCCATTTTATGCCTTTACAGTTATACCAGTCACCAGTGGCGGATCCAAGGGGGACGTCATGGGGTCATGATCCTCCTACCTTTCCTGGACGATGATAAGATTTCAAAAGCATATTTAAAAAATGGAATATACAGTAAATTCTTTCAAGTTTATCCCTTGCTCAACAATATGAGTATTTCTAATTGTTTAAAGCTGCGTTTAAATACAAAGCAGGTCTGGCACATTCAGTAAGTCATTTTTAATTTCAGATGCAAGACATTTGTAAATGCACTTATTCAGAACAAATGTGATCAATTAGTGTTTTTCATTTCTCGATAAAGGCAAAGAATCTTTCGGGAAAATGTGTAAAAATAAACTCTGTAAAATTTGTGAAATTAAACTGGAACAGGTCAATTGCTCCCTCGTTAACAGCATTTTTTGTAACTGTCAAAGCCTTAATTAGCTTAAAATGCTTAATTTCTGAATGATTCTTTGCTTTTATAAGAAAATAGGAAAATCTTCAATTTCTTAGTATCTAATAAACTGAGTAATTTTTTTAATTTTTTACGAATATTAATGCTTTTTTTTTTTTTTTTTTTTTTTTTTTTTTTTTTTTTTTTTTGTATTTACGAATGAAAACGAATTCCCAAAAATATCATAAAAATAACTATTTTTGATATGAAAACAGCCTTCAATAAACAAATTTCTTAAATGATGTGACCCCCCCCCCCCACCCAAAAAAGGAGCCATGACCCCCCCTCCTCTAAATGGAGTTTCGAAATCGAATATTTTTTACGAGATATTTAATGTTAAAGTTAATCATAATAGCTTAACTAAAAAAGTTTTATAGGAGCGAAAGCTGTACATAGGAATTTAAACATTTGAAATCATTTTATACATTAGAAGTTTCCGGTGTGCATGCTGCATTTATTTATTTATTTATTTATTTCACTAATTAGTTGAAGATTTATTTCAATTTTAAATTCAAATTTTCATCACTTCGAGATATATTTTTTACATATTTTAGAAAAGCGTATTATTTTAAATATTTATCATCTAAAAAAAACAGCACAAAGAATATTTCTTTCGGATTAAAAATTTATTTATACATGAGTATTATAAACAGGAAAAAATCTTTCAAATTAAAATAAAATGAATATTACTTAATAAAAACAGGAAAATATGAAAACTACGGCATAAAAACTATATGTACACCGAATTTTAAAAGAGAAAGAAAACTGTAAAATAATAAATCCATTTATATGCGTTAAAAATCGTAAATGGAGTAAATTATTTTAGATTATAATAGCCAAATCACAATGCCAAACAGTTAAAATTAAAAAAAAGTATTTACACGAAATACACGAGACATATACGTACACGAGAGATTTATTTGATATTTCGATTTAATCTCTCTTATATTGTTGCCAATTTAAAGACAATGCAAATAATATTTCTTTTCTAACGATAAAAATAATTTTCATCTGAATATTATAAAAAGAAAGAAAAGTTGGATTTCAAGCGTTATATCTAAAATCACTTATCTAAAATTATTTCCTTATAGCATTGTTAAAAAATACCGGGAAGCAATAGGAAAGACTCTGTGTTATATTGTCATTAAGATGATTTTTACATGTTTAAGTAATCATAATTATTCAAACGCTAAAACAATTATTAACTAAAGTTGATTTGGTCTTAAACCCTTTTCGTAAAGGCGAAAAGAATTAAAACCCGTTTACAAGGCGATCGTTACTGTTTTTGTTTAATTCTAATCCAATCTTCATTGAGCTTTTTAAAACCGATCAAATTAACTATTTTTAGAATGGGAATGGGGGGGGGGGGGGTTGACAAGTGTAGCTCGTAGGAAACAAAGCTCCTATTTTTTTTTTTTTTTTTAGAATTAAAATAAATAAATAAAACTAACATTTCTATAAATCCTTTACATCACAATACGCTGGAAATCTTAAAATTGAATTTATATTAGTAAACAGTTCTTTTTATTATTTATTTACTTATTATTAGTATTTTTTTGGGGGGGGGATTAAATTGCCCTATTTATTATTTTGTCGGAATAATAAATAAACAATCAAACACATCTTCTTGTTAAAGTGAAGGTTATTGAAAGATATCGTGTTGATTTCAGGGGTGGCCGATTGATACCTCCCCCCCCCCCCCTCGGAAAACACAGAAGTTTCTCGCGGAGAAAAATGTTTGGATTCAACATTGAAAAGAGGTCAAAGTTTTCTTTTGCACTAGATATAATAATAATAAACATTTTAATTTTCGTAAATGTGATTTTTCAGTTGAATATTATCAAGCAAAAATATACATTATAATTTGTCGCAATTATTTGTAAATTTTCTTTAAAAATACTAAGATTCTTCACTAAGGTTTCCCATTTCCAAAGTCCTACTTCTTGCTCAGTCTATGCTGAACAATTCAAGTTATGCATTTACTTTTACATTTTTTTAAATCTATTTATTTTTAAAAAATTAATTTAAATTCTTTACAAATACACTGATTTATTTTTACATAGTACTGTTAGTGGTTGTTCATAAATGATGTCAAACTTTTATTTCAAAAATCTTTCACCCCCTCCCACCCACCCTTTGTCACAAAGTGTCACAGTTCAACATATCCCCTCCCTTCACCTTCTCAGATGTCAGGCTTAATTACATAAATATTTACTTGCAATTCAGAAAAAAAAAAAAAAACACTACACACTACTGACATGGTAACATGACATTATTTCCGTTTACAGAAAAAAAATCCTTCTAATCAGATAAAACGCACGTTTTTGCATTAATTCGCCATCCAGCCACTAATTTTATTTATTTTTTTCCAATAACTGTATACTTCTATTTATCAACCTGACAACCACTTTAAAGTACCCACCCCCTGACGTCCTGTCAGATTTAGGCTGCATACAGCCATACAGTTTACTCAGCAAGAAAGCGGATAGCCTTCGCTTCCGCCCCAACTGCAATTGTCGTTCCTGGATTTTAACTCCTCATCACCTCACTCACAGGGGCGTAGCTACTGGGGGGGCGTAGGGGGGCGTCTCGCCCCCCTAATGTCGGCAACTTCGATGACAGTCGGCAAATTCTAGGTAGTCAGTATAACAATCGATATCAACTCTAAAATACCCGATTTTTTTTCCAATTTTACATGTTTTTACTTAAAACATACACTAAAAAACACCAATCCTTAGCATTTTTCTAAAGAATTTCTTCCGAAAATCCGAAGTTTGCCTCACCATTTTTCAACTTCTCGTGACTGCTGAAAATAAATTGAAAAAAAAAAAAAAATTCGGGAAAGACTAGTTTTTCTGAGAATTTGCAGTAGATGAGTAGAGTTCTAGTAGATCAACTAGCATTAAAGATAATGACGACTTCGGTGAAGAAATTCATATTTTTTTGTGTGCATGGACTTAACCCAGGAGTGGCAACAATCACACTTCGGCGACTATGTAACCGTCCAAAAAAGACTGTTTATTGGACGAAAGGAAAGTTGAGTAAAAATGTTCTTCATTCCTATTTGACAGGAAAGCCACTACACAGGTAATCATCTTATTGAGTTTGTGGCTAAAATTCTAGGATTGGACAGAACTCGATTATCATATTAAAATGCAACTGATCTGCCAAAGCCATAACTTGGTGGAAACAACTTTCAAAAACTCTATTTTAGTGGTCAATTGGGAGGTTTATCGCTGTGTTTTCCTGCTCCCAGTCGTCTATGTTTTTCATACCTTAGGCTACAAGATAGGGACTTGCACGGGCTTGATCCGAGGCCCGCACCCGGCCAGGCGAAATAAAGACAATTTTCAAACGGGTCGGGTTCGGGTCGGCAGAATTAAAACATTTTTATCAATGGGCTGATAAACGAAAAATACGGGCCGTGCCAGCAAATAAATTAAACAGACCAGCTAGGCCGGTAAAAAAAAAATTAGTGGGCCTGCCGGCCCGATCAAAAAGAGTAAGCAAACCCGGTAAAATATTGGCTAGTTTCAATGAATATGATTTTCGGGAGAATAAGTGTAAATGTTCGTCATGAACCGATGCTAGTTTGATAACTCAATACAGAAATGTTGCATGTCCACCATAGAAGTCGGCATCAAGCATGGTGTCTGAGCTGAGTTTTTTTTTTTTTCTTTCTTTAGCAGACTTATGCAGTGCTGAAATCAAGCTTGCTTTTTTTCTCAGTGAAGTCGAGATGGCTGGAACTGTACTTAACTCCTTGAAGGGCACCGGTATATAATATATACCACTTAATTTTAATTCCCAAATGCCACATTGCCACCAGAATTTAGATATTAAGTTTTGCTTTAAAAAAATTATACGCGAAAAAAAGCTTTTACTTACTTTCACTTGAATTTGTTTAAAAATACTGGTGTTATTCAATCATTTTGATATTCTAGCAACATAAGTACTCGGCCCCTCAAGGGGTTAATTGTTCTCAGGATGTATAGCGCAGGCAACATGTTTTGTAAAAATATTAAAAACGATAATGTTCTGTTAAAGTAATCTTTGGAAATATATCATAAGGTGGTCAAATGTATTGCTAAACAGCACATTTTTAAACTACTTTTAACTGTAAAGGCTTAAAACTGACAAGCCTGACTATTGAAATGATTTTGAATCCAATAGCAGTTTATATATATATATATATAAGGTTGACAATAAAAGATTCTTGTTACGGCTTCAGGTTTTTCTCCTTTTTCGTGATGTCGGAACTGGAAATTCGTTTCAAAACTCTTTCTTTAACACTATTTTATCTAAGATACATTGCCTTTACCAAAAAATAAATAACGTCATTCGATTAAATAGTTTCTAATGAGAACAACTGCCAATCTTATGCATTTCCGAAAATAAATGAATTCAGAAGTGTGTCAAAAAATAGCCCTTTTGTTTTGGGAAAACCTTAATAAATGTCGGAGAAATATTTTCACAAATCTACTTTTTATTAGACAGCTTCAAAAGTATTCTAAACTACATTATTATTTTTATTTATTTATTTATTATGAATCCTTATTTGAATGTTGAAACGTCTAGGAAAAGTAGTCATTAATGTTGCTTTTATGTACTTTCTGTCGTGCGAACGCATCGTAATATACTGTAAGATATACTGTAAATTTATTATATAAATATGCATGCAATATTGTTAAAGGAATCTTAATTGTAGTTAAGACAAAATTGTGATTTTTTTTCCCTTACAGAAATTGAATTGGGCCAGATCGCGCAGGGCGGGGCTGTGTACTATAAATATATATAAACGGACCAAACTTAAAATTTTTACATTGGATAGGCCGGTCCAAGATAACTATCATTCGAGTTGGGCCTGGGCCTGAAAATACTGGCTCTAATACAGGAAAATTTGATGATAAACCTATCGGTCATTGACGAAAATCAGATCTGCAGGTGGCACTAAGAATGACTTTGGCAGACCAGTTGCATTTTAACATGCGAATATTGAAATGTCAGCCGTCAATTCGATGTGGTGATGATACGTGCAGCTTGATTCTCAGTCTGATGGTGTTTGTTTATCTTCTAGATATCCGCAGCTGATGTGACATAGGTAAAGTTCAATGAAATGGGTTGAATAATTGAATCATTTAGTCCAGGGCTGTCCAACGCGTCGCCCGCGGGCGCCATGGCGCCCTTTGAGGGTTTTCTTGGCGCCCCTTTTAAGATTTCCTGTTATTAAACATATTAGAAGTGAAATTGTAATATAAAGTATACTTTCTTTAAAATCATTTATATTTTATCAGAAATATTTTTGAAACCTGAGTTTGATATGCTGTTGTATATCAAAACCAGAAACATACTTTGGCAATTTAATCATGGATATTTTTGCAATTTTTAGTTATTTTTATATAGTGCAATTATGATAGTTAAATTTTTTAATAGTTGGAAATAGTTCTTTTTAATTTTTAAGATGCAAGAGAAAAATAAACGTTTTCACCTGACCCCTCTCCCTTTTGAAGATATATGTGCATGAAAGATCAGTTTTTTTCTTTTTATTTTTGTCACACTGGCCCATTGGTTATGAAGGATAAAAGGGTTTAACTTTTCTTTCTTGACTTTTCAAATTTTAGAAAGTTTTTTTTTCCTTTATTTTTTACTGTAATTTTGCTTAGAAAAATTAATAAATAGTGCAGAGTAATTTCCATCTATGAAAAAACTTCCAGACTCTCTCTCTGAAACTATTCACATGGTTTTGTCACTATCATGCTTGTTTGTTTTTGTGCTTTTTATAAAACTAATCAACACCTTCAAAGTAAATCAAACCATATTTTCCCATCATAAAAGAACCTAGCAATTATTGTTATTATATACGCGATTAAAGTTTCTGGCGCCTTACCCTAAAAGTATTTTTGATATAGACTTCTCGTAAAAAAAGATGTATAATTTGGAATTTAATATGTGTAACACCAGCACTGTAGGGGTCTTTTGTTTACCGCTGTACGATTCATTTGCATTATGTTAAGACGTGGGTATATAGTTATAGTATGTCATGATATTGCCACACGTTTTCAGTCACTTAAATAATGGCGCCCTTCTTTGGGTACCAAGAACCAAGGTGCGCCCTTGTTACTTAAAGGTTGGACAGGCCTGATTTAATCGATTATTTACGACTAAAGCCGATTGTTGAAAAATCGACCAGTCTGTTGAATAAAATGTTTTTTTAATCCCTTTTAGAGACTAGAGATTCAGTTATTCTTAATACTATTAATCCGTATGCCGTGCATTGGAGATATAAATATCTTAAATATAATATACAGTAAAATCTTCTAAAACGGAATCGGATAGGAAAGAAAAAAATCGTTATAGACATGTTTCCTTCTTAGCAGGTATAAAAATGTATCCACGCGGTCAAAATTTTCAGGCTCGACCTGTTTGAAAAAAATATTGGCCTGGCTCAAAATAGAAGTTGAAATTTCGCCCGAGACCGGCCCGCAAAATTCCAACTCAGTCAGATTGAATTTCTACTAAATAGTGATTTTTACTTGTATGGAGAAGTTCTGATTAAAAAAAAAAATACCTTAGAATTTTTCTAACGTTTATGATCTTCATTTATATAGAAATGACGTAGTTTAAGTTTAAACTGAACCGCTGTTTGTTGTATGTAAATGTTTCAGTTATTCTTAATACTATTAATCCGTATTCCATGTATTGGAGATATAAATATCTTAAAAATGGTATACAGTAAAATCTTCTAAAACGGAATCGCATAGGAAAGAAAAAAATCGTTATAGACATGTTTCCTTCTTAGCAGGTATAAAAATGTATTATATTTTACCCTGACATATTATTGCATTAATTTTGTATGGATGAAACGCAATTTTCAATTTAAAACATTATTCCGCCATAGGCAAATACTTTTTTATACATTTTACTACATTTTAATAAGCTTAGAAATATACGATTCTTTAAAAAGAATAAATTTTTATATTTAATTGAAGAATAAAGGCGACTTTAAACTGTATGCTTTTTTTGCAAAAATTTTTGGCTCAGGCCAAATTTTACTGATCTTTCAACAGACCTGGCTACGCCGAGACAATGATTTTCATATAGCCTGGCTCAAAACTGGGACAAAATATTTTGGCCAGTGAAGGCTAAGAAGAATGAAATCAGTCCCGGCTTGGTACGGAAAAAATAAATTAGTTCCGGCCTGATCCGATCTTTCAGGAAAAAAGTAAGTCCCTATCCCAGCCCGACCTAGGAAGAGTAATAAAATAAATTTTGATTTAATTCTTTTTAATATAAACAAGTTAACTGTAAATAAATTCCAAGTAACTTCTTACTAAAAATTTCAACTTGTTTAATTAATTTGGATTTGAATTTCCTGCTGTACTATCAGCAATAAAATAAACAAATTTTCATTAATATCAAAATACGTAACTGGAATATTTATAGCAATATAACGTAAGGGGTAGTATAGAATGTCCATTTTTAAATCTATCTTATAGTCTCCTCAATAAGTGTAAAATATTCGATGTTTTAAAGTAAAAAATTTAACCCATTAATGCCCAAATTATTTTCTTCAATAAAAATGAAATTTTTGGGTTTCCCACCACTTTTAAAAGGAGAATAACTTTGATCTTAATTTATTGAGGTCTCTTAAAAAATAGTACTTATCTATCTTTCTATTTACTGGTGTGAAAAGTGCTTTTTTGTCTTTTTTGTAACTGTCCCTAAAAAAGGGACGCTAGGCAGTAATGAGTTAATCTCGGTGGGTTAATAATGTTGAATTTTATATAGAACATACAGGGTGTCTTAAAATGAATTAACTGATTTAAAAATTCAATAACTTACAAATGGTCGCAGCTATTTAAAAAATACTTGCAGAAGGGTTAGGTAAGATGCGAGGAGTGTTTTTTACAGCGTTTCTCGACTTAAGTTTAAAATAGAAGATATAAATGACATTGCTAGCAATGGGTGCTAAAAATTGAGGGCCGATATTTTGTTTCTCTTCACTCTCAGTCTTGTTGCGACAAAAGCAGATTAAATATATGAAGTGACTGTCAGTTGCCAGTGTAATTTTGTTATTAGGAGTCCACTGCATATATTTAATCTTTTTCTTTCAGACCAGAATTGAGAAAAGAGGCCAAAAGGGCTCAGATTTAGCGCCTGTTGCTAACAGTACCATCTATCCCCGCTATTTTAAATTAAAATCGAGAATCGCGGTAAGAAACTCCGGCTATCTTACATTCTTACATAACACTCTTGTAGGAATTTAATTTTACAGCTACCACAGTTTGCAAGTTACTGAGTTTTAAAATCAGTCAGTCCATTTTAGGACATCCGGTAGATGCATATATACAAATACAGAAACATACTTTTAAAGATATAAACATATCGATTTTAAGTTATATATTTTAAGTTAGTCGGCAAAATCGTCATTTACGCCCCCCTAATGAATTCTACTTAAATACGCCCCTGCTCACTCAATTGAAGCATGACATTGTCATGACAAAAGTGTTTCGGTTGTACCTCATACAAACGTCATGAATTTTCCGTGTCCTACCCAACACTATGTCCTACCCAACACTAATACAGGGGCTTCCCAGTTGCGAAGCAACTCCACGCCCTGTCTATTAGTTACTGTAGAGCACATCGTGAGTTAAGCCTTAAAAAAGTTTAGCTGTAGAAAACACAATACCTCTTAACACATACTTAAATATCTTTATATTGAACAATATAAATTTAGTGATGTGAATATAATAAATATTTAAAGTTAGTTTCTTACTTTAAATAATATGCAATAGTCTGCAACGGTAGCTTACTTTGTTCCCGTAATGGAATTAATTGTGTCTATTTCGATTTTACGAACCTAATAAAACATCATGGCAGTTTATTTTGTTTGCTGGCGTTCATTTTGATGTGAAAATTTTTAATATTTTTTTTAGCTCCCAAATTTAAATTAACATCATTTGCTTAGAGTGTGCTGTACTAAGTTTATGAGAACAATGTATGAATGTTTCTAAACGACTTAAAAAATACCAATTACCAATTCCAATAGCGTAAATATAAAATCACAGCATAAAAGCATCACGGCACAGTACTGGTCAGGTTGTTTTAAAAAGGTCTTCTCAATCGTTCTTTTTCAATTTATTGACGGTCCCCTATGGAGTTTCAGTACAAAATCTTCCCGGAAATGTGTGACTTCCACTATTATGTTTACACACTCAGAGTTTCACGATAATTCCTCATGTATTTTTCTAGATATTTAACAAAATGTCTAAAATCGCAAGTGGCCGGTAACCTTTGGCCATATATATATATTATATTATATTTGTTATTTTACAGTAAAACTGAATTGTTTGTCTTCTAAACATAGGTGTAATCTTCTTTAAAATAGTTTTAAAGATTAATGTTTTCAAATTATTCTTCCGTCTAACGATGTATCTATTATCATCTAAGTAATTGCGCGCCCATCAAGCTCATATGCCCCTCCCCTCTTTGTTGCCGGATTACAAATTTAAAATTTAAAATTCTTTTAACAGTCTCGATTGTTTGTTTTTCCGTAACTGCAAGTGAATAATCAAATCATAACCATATGTAAAAGCATGACTTTCAACTTCAATAATATTGAATAAAGTTTTACATTTTAATTCAATATATACATATATATATAGATAGATAGATAGATACAGTAAAACCCCGATAATTCGGATTATTTGGGACTAGTCCCAATCAGGATAATCGAAAATCCGGATTATTCGGAGAATTAGAAAAAAATGAAATAAAATAAAACATTCTTACAGAAAATCACCTTTATGTTAAACTTATTGAATATTTACAGACAGTAATATTGTTTGCTTTGTAATAAAAAAGTTTGTAATTTTTTGCTGTGCGAGTTTTCTAAACCTTTTGCGATCCGTACGGTCACGCATCCGCTGGAGCATAAGTATTTCGTTTGGTGTAGTTTAAATAAGAGTTTAAATAAGTTTAAAAAAAGGCATTCTTCCAAAAATATTTCTGAAAAAAGTTTTTTATTTAGAATACGACGATGAAGGAAATTAATGTTATGGAAATTAGCCAAATGCTTTCTCAAACTTGAAAAAAAAAAAAAAAAAAAAAAAAAAAAATGACGAAACCGATCCGTATTAACAGGGACCGAATAAGTGGGGTTCTACTGTATATATATTAATAATTAAATAATACAACTATGTAGTATTAATTACCATAAATCAAAAGATCACGGGAACACACTTCGGGGATTAAATTTTAACAGGCCGACACCAGCAACATAAACACGTGTCTGTAAAGGCACAAAGCCTCAAACCAGCAGTAAGAATTGAGAGAAGAACTTACAAAGAAAGCGACAGGTGGTGCTAACTTGTTCATGCAAAGTTTTATTATTTGATTGTGTTTATTTTTTGTTGTGTTGTTACTATTTTTTTTTTATTTATCGCCAATATTTCAGTGCTGTTTCATCTATTTGTCCTACACTTAAAATAATCATTGCTTGTATATATATTTTTTTAAATGTAAGATTCCTACCCTCTGTTAATACGCAGTAATTTTAATAAAAAATTTTATGTATTCCTAAAAGGCCGCATATTTTAAAAATTTTACTTTTGAATTTACATATACTGAACTGAATTCAAAATATGCAATCAATTTTACTTTCTTTGAAATAGATATATTTTTTATTGTTTTTAGTCCTTACAATTCTTTAATAAGTGATTTTGCGAAAAATTATCTAATAATAATAAAAACACCATATTGCTGCATGCACTCACAGTCCCCTAATTGCCTTTCTGCATTTAAAATATTGTACGACACTATTTGCCTTCCTAAAATGCATTAAAGTTCATACTTATATTAAAATACTGTCCATTCCCCCAACCTCAGATTTAAGCAGCATGCATCGAGAGCGAGGGAAAAGCTACTTAATTCAAATGTAGTTATTGTATGTAAACTACCTCAACTAAATGAATACATGATGCAAATTTTTTTTAATCGTCTTGATCAAAAGCTAGATGCAAAATAAGTTTCATTTTCAAGTTTCCCATATCCCACGAATAATTAGATCTCTCAGAAACTGAAATGTAACAGTAAAACCACGATAATTCGGATTAATTAGGACCATATCCAATCCGGATTATCGAAAATCAGGATTCTTAGAAAAAATGAAATAAAATTAAACATACTTACAGAAAATCACCCTTATGTTAAATTATTTAATTTTTAAAGACGGTAAAACTGTTTACTTTAATTCTTCCGAAAAGATTTCAGAAAAAGTTTTTTCTTTTTTTATTCAGAATATGACGATGAAACAAGTTAATGGTATGGAAATTACCCGGTCGCTTTTCAAACTTGAAAAAATAAAATGATCAAACCGATCCGGTTCAAGGGGGTCCGAACTTGAGGGGTTCTACTGTATTTCTATAAGATTCAACAAGGTGAACTTAATGCCATACAGGCGTTCACCTTTTATGTAAATAAAGGACTAGAGACTATCTACATAAAGGAAAACACATATTTTACAACAAAATAATCATTGAATTTTACTGGTGTGAGTGTATACTTTTTTATTTTCTTGATTTCGGTTTATGAAGACAAAATTCTTGTACCATTAATTCTGATATCTTTCAGAGTGATATTTTTCATCTCCCACCATATTTTTCAGAAACGCTAGCCATATAATATCCTTCAACCTAATGCAAAAGAATCTGTTGCGAAATTATTTCCGCTGGAAGATCAAATGGAATTTAAAAAGTTAAATACTTTGTAAATTATTAAAGATACGTATATATTAAGACAGGAATGATCACTATTAATGCAATAATCCAACATTGAGTGAATCTTGGCTCCAACTAACATAACCGGGGCCAGGATTCGAACCTGTGTCAGAGTGTACCGTGCCGTTGCACTGTTGTATTAATTGTGATTATGTTCGTCTTAATATATATGCATTTTTAACAATTAATAAATTGAATTCAGACGTTAATTTATGTGTTCTTTCTTGATGTTTGAAAGAACTGTTGATAAGAGGTGAGAAATTTCTTTAGGCGCCTGAAAATAGTCTCTCATTTCAAAATTGACCTGCAAGCTCGAAACAAAATTACAAAAAAAAAAAAAAAAAAAAAAAAAAAAACATAATAAATATATTTCTTCCTAAAAGAGTTCATAACATTTTATTATTTTATCTGTAGTAATTTCGGTACATATTATCATTGGCAATAATATTTATTATCTTTATTCATTCGAAAATTGCGTCGCATACTTTGAAATCTTTTATGTATTACTTTTATTTTAACCTAATAGTAAAAGTCATAACGTTAAAATTTCTGCTAGACAATAAATAGAATTATTTATTTTTTGAAATATAGTAAATAATAATAATAATAATAACAGAAAATACAATTTTTCACATCAATATAAATAATTATTAAAAATTTTTGAACTATTAAATATCGAAATTGAAATTCTTCGAGTACATAACCAAGTGGAAAGCTCAATATCATAAACAGAAACACAAGGTCAAATTAGAATTTAAAATTTTTTGAAGTATTACATATCGAAATTGAAATTCTTCGAGTACATAACCAAGTGGAAAGCTCAATATCGTAAACAGAAACACAAGGCCAAATTAGATTTATAAATTCACTGTAAATCACATAAAAAACAATTTTTTTTTTCTTTTTTTTTTTTTTTTTTTTGTATGTGTGTATTATTGTTGGATGAAATTTCTGAATTCCGTCAACTTTATTCTACGCAAAACTTTTAAAAGTGAAATACAGATTCTATTTGAGAAGGTTATGAAACTATTTGGAAGTTTCCGTACATTTAAGAAAGTCTTTTTTAGTTCCCTTTGTTATTTTAATAATATTCACTAATTTTAATATTAATAACTTATACAAGAGGTATTTCATTTGTCCCATACATCCAAACAGTCAAAAATTCGAATAGAAGTCGCTTCCAAAAAAATATTTGTCACACTCGAAGACCGTTCAGTATGAATGAAAGGGCGTGTGCACTAAAATATCGATTTGGATATGGGTGGAGCTATGATGGATGAAGTTGAAGTATATCGTACGGAGATGAATGAATGGTGTTAGAGCATTATCATCTCAGTATTATAAAGAAGGCCTAACATTTGGGGGATTTTAAACCCCTTTGACGTCACTAAAGAGGATTACTTGCCTGACGACCTTGCAACTATCTGTTTCCCCGCCCTAATATTAGTTCTCAGAAAACTGTCGTTTAGCGACCTCGTGTTTCACTTTCTGTGGATTATTTTCTCAAAATTTTATTTAGTTTTAATTCCAAGAAAAAATTTGCATGTGATTAATTCATCAAGGCTAAGTTTCATCGTTTTATTATTATCGTTTCAATCTGTGCTTAACACAATGAGTTCTTCGGTGATTGACACTGAAACTCACAAAAATATATATGTTTTAAGTAACTATTAAGAAAGTATAATCTTGAATTAAATTGTTATTATTATATTATATAGCAAATAATAAATATAAAATATTTTAAAATAATATTATAATAATACATAATTATATTATATTGCATTATATACAGATAGACATTGTATATTATATACACTAAAAATGGCTTCACCTTATACAGGCCAATTGGGCACGAGCCCGTGCAATAATTCGATATATAAGCCTACCCAATTTCACAATTTCGATTGATTTAATTCGCAGTTTATTTGTTTATTTGAAATATTTAATCGTTGAAATGAAATTTGGTTTTGTGAACGTATTCAAAATAGTTTTGTTTGAAAAATAGTAAGGACATAAATTAGACTCACAGGATTACGAAAAACACTTTCAGTGGATGTATAGTAGTCTTTATTATTCCGCAATTCCAAAGTCTCAGAGAGAAATTGCTAATCAACTGGGTATTTCACGCCGTTCTGTTTGCTATTATATTGATAAACACAAGAAAAATGAAGTTAGTTCATTGCATTCTAAACGGGGTCGCCCTTCTAATAAACCTCTATCGATTTTTTTTTTTTTTTTTCTAATCGGAGGCGAAATTGAATTCTGCAATGGCAGTATCTACATTTAACTTGTTATTTTTATCAGTCAGTCATTGAGTGAACTACTAGGCGATTGTTTAAGCAAGTTTGCTTGAGTTTTATCTATGTTGTTTTGAATGTGATTTAGTGTTGAGACGTTGTATAAAGAGTCTCTGGGACCTATATCTGTATTTGTACGATAGATTTGAACAGTTATTTTTGAATATCTAGTAATATTTGTGAGTTTCGAAGACTGTTGTTCTGAAGATCTGTAAATAAATTATTTTCTACTTTTCTAAGAGACAAGAGTTTGAAGTTGTCTAGCCATAAGATCAAAAGAACCCTATATACACAACAGTATAATACCAAAAGAAAGCAACTTTTAGGAGACAGGAAATTCTAATATTTTTTTAGAAGTGTTTATAATTAGAATTTTCATGACAAAAGTAAGAAAACTAGGAGAGGATTTTTTTAAAGGGGTGGGGCTATATTTGGCATTTATAAAATTTCACGGGATTTTTACAATGTGAAAATATAATAAGATTAAATATTGGTACTTTTTGGTTTTAAAATCTTTCTCATAAAAGCTAAATAGTTTCCATTAATAAGAATAATAAACTAATGAAACATATTTTTTTACAAAATTTAATTACATCATTCATAATTATCAATTATGTTCAAATGATTTCATACTTTTCAAATGATTATGACGGCAATGGCGATTTTTACACTTTCAAATTTATACTTCGCTAAACTAGCAAAATTTCGCCGAATCTAGGTTTGATTAGACTAGGTTGAATCGAGTGACTATGATCTCTATAGGGAGCAGAGCTACATCGAGAGACGAACCCATAGGGAGCAGAGCTGAGAGCTACATCAATACGCTAGTCTAATTTTTGGGATTCAAAAGGCACTTTCATATTAGGAAATGCCTTTTAGCTTGACTATTCTACCAAACCCTATATTGTTAATACAAGCTGCATTTATAAAATAGAAACATTATTCTATTTACAGATTCTGGTGTGAAACTTACTACATTATTTCTTTTATTTAGTGGTGTTGCTTTATGGCCTTTTTTCATTTTTTGATATTTTATTTAAGTTTGTTGAGTAAAATCAGTTCGAAAAGTATATACATTAAACATTTTTATATAAAAAACCATTGACTTATAAACGATCAACGTTACAGAATACTTATGTTAAATCCATATTAAAAACTTTAGTTTATGTATTCTGAAATAGCAAGGCATTTTTTTTTTTTTTTTTTTTTTTTTTTTTTAATGAGATGCATCGAATAGCTTATAATCAAAGTATTTTTTCTTTTAATTTAGAAAGAAATTTTAATCAAAAAATTATAAATAATTTCAAGATATAAATTATGACGGACGTTAATTTTTTTGTAAAATGAATAGGCGTGGCCTGTCATGTGTGCAAGTTTAAGGTTTTATAAATTTAAAAATGAATGCGTAAATCTGTCAAAAAAAACCGTATTGTTAATTATTGAAAAAAAAAAATAAGGATATGCTTAATGAACAAAACATTGAAAAAAAACGTATTTCAAAGCAAATTTGTGTATTCTTTCATAAAATTGCAATTTCCTATATAATCAACTTTAAAATGGATATTTGAGTGGAATTTTCAAACTCTGTATTGGGTAATTATTAATCGGCAATAAAAGAAGGAATAATAAATGTTGGAAGAGTCTGACTATAAAAACTAAATTCTCATTCTATATTTTATTTAAAATATTATTATTTAATATAAAAGTTATTTGCATACGACTGCAATTTTCTTTTATCATTCGTTTATCGCATAAAAAAATTATTTTCTGGCTTTTTTATAAATTTTATTTTTCTATAGCAGAAAATTTTCTGGTTAGGAGCTATCCATAAATGATATCAAACTTGAGCGGGGCAGGGGTAGGTATTAAATTGTGACAGTTTGTGACAAAGGGGTGGGAGGCGGTAAGGAGAAATGTGACATCACACATTTTCGTTACAATAAAAGCATTAAAATTCTGCGGATAAAATTATGAAATATGAAGTTATTTCAAAATTAAATTATTTTTTATTACTAAAGATAACATTTAAAGCCAAATATGTTAAATTCTATTTCAAATTCCAAAATACTACTGCTTTTAATTGCGCTTTCATAATCTATTTATATTCTATAATTATATTATATTATATTTATTTCTATCTATTCTATAATCATTTTTTTAATCTTTTGTTATAAACCTTATTTCATATAAAATAAGTACATGACTTTTTTTTGTTGTTGAGCTCACAAATGTCATTAAAACACAAATAAAGTTAAAAACGATAACACAAATAAATTTAAACACAATTAAAGTTTAAAAATAAAATTTGAAATAGAATATTAAACATAGTGCTTTGTTTCCGAACTGCAGGTATATATTAACGAATTATAGCGGGACATGTGACAAGAGAGGG
Source organism: Maratus speculifer (assembly GCA_964019185.1). NCBI lineage: Eukaryota > Metazoa > Arthropoda > Arachnida > Araneae > Salticidae > Maratus > Maratus speculifer. The sequence goes on from CAXHSM010000010.1 coordinate 4,396,734, forward strand.
GGAGGGGGAGTAAAGTGAAGTGTGACACTTTGCTAGAGGGGAGTCAAAAATAAGGAAAAATTGTGCGACATCATTTATGAGTGGCCCCTTAGAAAAATTTCTGCTTTCTTTAAAAAAATTACTGGTATTCAGAGTATTTGAGCACTTACCTGGGTTAAGTCACTGTTTTACTTCTGTATCTTTGTTTTTAAGAGGACAAAGGAACTTCATTTGAGCAAAATCGTCGCAGAAAAAGTCTATTTCTGTGGTATACCACCCCGCAATTTAGAAGGGGGAGGGGTCATAGAACATTTTCTTTTTGTGGAGGAGGAGGCTCACATCACTGCCTGATCAATTATCATATTGAAGGTTATTCTTAAATTAAAAGTGACGATTTTTCTGATACTTTCGCTAATTTATTTCCATTCGTAAATATAAAACAAATTCCATTAGTATTTTTAAAAATACATAATTTGCAGATTTCCTTCAGATATGAAAAGTTGAAAAGTTTCTCATTTTCTTATAAATGCAAAAAATGATTGAGAAATGTTGTCAAGATAGTATTTTATTAATTTTTAGGACTTGACAGCCAAGGAAATGACATCATGAGGGAGCAAGCAGCAGTGGCGTCCAGAAATTTAGTTGAAAATGCCAAATTTCTTGGAATTTTTTAAAAGACTTAATTTAAAACTTCTTTTATTTAAAAATGGAAAACACTTTTTAGTCACATACTTTCCGAATAAGTACACTTGCAGATTTCTTGAGATTGAAAATACTTTCACAAATGTGTCAGAAATTGCACAATTTTGATTTGAGTAGAGCATTAAAGTTAAATTGATTGATTATTAATATTAATCAGAAAGATTGGTATTATTGAGTGGAGTGGGGGGGGGTAGGTGTTAAGAATTTAAGGTAGATTTAATTTTAAAGTACTTTTTAGAATATTTCTGAAGTTCAGAGGTGGGGGGGGGACTGATCCCCGCGACCTCTCCCTTGGATTCAATATTGGAAATCCTTCTTTTAGCCAATTTTGTTTCATACAGCATTACAGTAAAAAACTTAGTTTACTGCTGCCATCTACAATCAATGTGTATCAATAGAAATTTCTGATTCTTTTACTGTAGAAGTTTTTTTAAACTTCTGCATCGATTTATTCTATCTGAAATGGCAAATCATAAATGCTAAAATAACGATATCGTGATGGGCCATTTATTGTGTCCGTGTTTTTCTAACTTGCAAAATGATATTTGCAAACCGTTAAATAGAACAAGATCACACAGCACAAGGCCCCACCAGTGGCCGCGAGGTTTTGACCTTCCAAGCTGGTAAACGGTAGGTGCTGGGTTTGAACCCAATCGCGTTCACTGGTTTAACTGTTCGCAGTTTTCTTCGAACCTTGGTTTTCCTTGTCCAAAGACGGATTAGGTTCACTTAGAAAGACCCCCCATGAAGGGCATCCCGCCCCTTAGGGCCTACATCCCACAGTGTAGATAATTGGTCGACGTACAAACACACAGCAAAAGTACTTAAAAAACTGAAATAAAATAAGGAATTTCAGTATTGAATTTGAATAATAAAAATTTTAAAAGAAACCAAATAAAAAACTTCAATAAAACAAAATTCCAAATTGTCGTTCAATAGTAATCAAGTTAAATATTTATTATCATGAGTTGTATTTTTTTCCTTTCGAAAATGGAACTTAAAGACATACGCTATAAAGCGAATAGTTCGGAATTCTGCTGAACTCAGTATTAAAAAAAGTATTAAAAAAAAAAGAAAAGAAAAGAAAAAATAATAACATTTTTGGGCTATACAGTTCTTAAACAATAAGAAAGATGTTTGAATCTAATGAAACGTCATTCATATAATAATAAAAGTAACATTTCCTTTTTCCTGCATACCGATAATTGGAGAATACCAACCGCTGCTCTTTCTATTCTATTGGGTCGTTTGGAAAGTCCTTTCCGTTTGGGAAAATCAATTCGTACCGGAAAATTTTGTCCATTAATATCTAAATAGTGAACAAGTGAACAAGTTAAACGGTTACATGGACTTCCTAGTTGCTGAGCAACTTTACATCCAGGATATCTTGATACAGTGTTTTTCAATGCAATGGGAGCCATAAGGATGTTTAAACGTGGATGGTTGCCACAGAAAAAAGAGTATAAGAAAAAAAGATTCATAAAAAAATTACAGTTTAACTTATTACATAAAAAAAAGAAAAAGAAAAAATGTTCATTTGATCACAAACTGAGCTAGCCAATCCATAAAGGCGAAGGAAGCTACCGCAGTTAAAAACCGCCCCAATGTAAAAAAAAAGACCCTTTACAGAGACCATACATTAAGTTTAACTTAAAAAATAAATTCAAAAACAGTAATATAAGCAAAAACGCAAAAAAAATAAGAAAGTTTAACAATAGGATTAAACATAAAGAATAATCATGAAAAAAAAAGATAATTACAATATTTACAATGAAGAGAGTTCAATATAACTAAATGAAAACGAAAGGATAATGGGAAAACAAAATTTAGAAGAGCTCGTCGACCGCGTGGTCTGGTAACTCGAGAGAGAGTATAAAAATAAACGCAAAAAATTTAAAAAATGGCAAGTATAATAAAATTAGAAAGAAGAAAAATAGAATTTTAAAAAGTTTTTTATTTCTTTTATTTCTTTTTTATTTATTTACTTTAAACACGACAAGACGGACAAAAACAGAAAACATAAAGAAACAGAAGTTTAACATAAAAAGACATTAATCTACGTTAATGTTAAGTTGGTTTGCAAGTATATCAAATTTATCTAAATATTAGATATCGAAAACAATATGTAATAATTAAATAACAGAATTTTCCGGTACGAATTGATTTTCCCAAATTGAAAGGACTCTCCGAACAACCTAATATATATAAATATTATATTAAAGAAAACAACAACGACAAAATTATATTTGGATAACACATCTTTTTTGCAACAACTGATTTATTTTCGAATTTCGTATTGGTAAAATATTTTATTCGATTCCCACTCGAATTGATTAGTATTACGAAAAATTCTGTTCTCGAATTTTTCTGTATCAAAATTCTGTATTTGAACATTTCTTTTTCTTTTTTTTTTTTTTTTTCATTTTCTCTAGTATTTACTTTGTTGTTTTGATCCACTGTGTAACGGTAGAAAAACATCATTTCACCTTTTTAAATGAAAAACTCCGGAGGCTGGGATTTCTTAAGCTTATGCTGCGGACCCCCCAGCTACCACCACGCTCCTGTAGAAAAAAAATGAACTTTATTGAACAATAGAAAGTTTATGATTACATAACATGAAAATTATCTTCCGCGATTTCTGGTTCTAGACGATTTCAAACTAAAAAGTTAAAAACCTGTACCACAGAAATAATAGTCATTTAAGAATTGTCGATTATAGATGGCAACACGAAACTAATGTTATTACTTTATGAAAAATAATATATTGAGATTATTGGGAAACAGAATAGTTTTTAATGCTTATTATTTCTATTTTCTCTGTTTATTATTTAAAATATTCTAAGGAACATGTCATGTTCTAAATTAGTTCTTAATTTTAGTAAATACCAGCCTTTTCTTTCTTAATGTGTGTCAGTAATAAACTGATTTTTCTAAACTGCTTTTAGTAAAAACATAAACGATATATTTGTTAAAAGTTAAAAGGATTTTTTTGTATACAATTTCTTTCATAAAAATTAATTTTGAAAGCGATTAAAGGCAAAAAATAAAGAATCAATACAAAGAATAAATGATTGATTTCTGCCAGTATATACTTGTCATGTTCATGTCGTACGCAATAGATGGCACCACCAAGTCTTTTACAAGCTTCAAAATAACAGAGGGAACTTTATGATTTTTATTGTTTTTAGTGGATTCTTTATCTTCACTGTGGGCCTATATCCCTCGAGTTGACAGTCGTTCAACACAAAATAAACGAAACCAAACTTTAACTTCATTGTCATATTTTAAAAAAAAGTTTGCATTTTTTGTTTAACTATTCAAAAGCGCTCTTCAACAAGGTATAATAGTTTCAATCCTTTCATTTAAAATTACTTTTATTTTAGATATCATTTTCGTGATTAAATTGCGGGCGGTCACATGTAATTTCCTAAAAAAATTTCCATGTAAAATATATAACATTACTTATTATAAAATATATAATTTATTTTCAAATAAACAAAGGTTTTTTTTAACATTAGTTGCATTTATATAAAGGTAAAGGTGCCTTTGTTCCACATTTTATGAATTTTCATCACAAAAACTGTATATTCCTGTAGTCCATGATCACCAGACGATTTGATCCATCTTTATTTAAATTCAAAGCAAGTAATAATCTATATTTCCTTCGTTCTCTTTAACCTGACTCTGTCGACAGTTTAAATTTCCCGTTAGATGTAACTCTTTAAATTTCAACTTGAATTTATGTATTAAGAGTATTTGTTTAATAATAACTGAAATTCAAACACTAAACATTTAATTTACAATAAAATTAATTTGCTATTCAAGCGTTCAAATACGCCATCTGGTGGAGAAAAGATGTGACTTCCCACTTCGTGATAGTTCCGTGCCAGCGCGTTACATTACATATACTTTAAATTTGTTCATAATAATTAGTCTTTTACACAGTTTCAAATTTCTTGCCTCGTAGCTGGTAGACGGCAAGTACTGGGTTCGAAACCAATCGCGACCGTCGGCCAAATCTTTCGGAGTTTTCGTGGTTTTCTTCGAACCTTGCGTAAAAACGGGTTAGGTTCCCTTAGAAAGACCCCTAAGAAGGGCACTTCCCTCCCCTAGACAGGGCCTACAACCATCGAGTAGATAATCGGCCGTCACAAAATAAACCAAACCAAACCAAATTTCTTGAGATATTTGTATTCTGTGTTATACGAAAAAATAATGTTTATCCTAAGTGTAATATCTAATGCTTGCAAGCGTATTTGCAATGAAGAACTATTTCAGTTTCACTTTATAATTAGTTAAATTGAAATTAAAGGCCCAATTTTTCTGTACCGAAGGTTGCGACCAGCTCTCTAAAGACCGTTTTAATTCCCAATTCTATGCAGTATTTTACTTCAAAACATTTCGCGGCAAATACCACATGCACAACTAGCTTCGCCATTTCAACTTTGAGCACTGAAACTAAATTGGTAACACCCAATATATTAAGAAGGGAAAGCGGAAGGTGCGACAAGTTACGCCATCTATAGGCATAACTGTCGTAGAGAATCAAACACAAAATCTTCACTTTTTTCTGCAAAAATATTGTGCTATTAATGTGTACAGTGAAAACAATATCTATAATTTAAAATGTCCCAAAGGTGATATTTATTTTATTTTTATAACCAAAAAATATCGAAAAAATTAAGTAAATTTCAGCCCACAGAAGTAAAATCTCTTCTTAAATAACATATTTTTGTTAAATGGAAAGCATGAGGGTAAAATGGAGCTTCTTTTTAAATCATGTATTATTTCTCTACATAAATTATCATCGCATATTTATAAAAAGACCTATGTCTTTCACTGACACCCTTCTCTGCTCCAATTACCTTCGGCAGGGATGTAGAAGGGGGTATACGGGAGTATACGTTGTATACCTTCTGGATTTTTTAAAGGAACACCACATACCCTCTGTTTCTCAAGAATGCTACAGTATACACCTCTGTCTTAGCGTATATCCTCTGTTATTTTTACGATCACACCCCTGATCCTCGCATTTTTATAAAAAGATCTGTGAATATGAAAAAGTTATGTTCTAAATATACATGTTTGTTTGTTTGTTTTCATGTCGGCCAATTATCTACGCTATGGGATATAGGCCCTAAGGGGTGGGTTACCCTCCGTGGGGGCTAAATATACATGAAAATCTTGTGTTAATATTTATAACACATAAAAGTCTACGTTCTTTTCATGCAGAAATCTAGTTTATGAGAAAATAATCGAAAATATCGAAAATAAAATAACGATAGTTTAAATTATAAGCTCACACCATAAAATTTATAAAATAATATTTTATTAAAAATAGGCAGTGCTTTAGATAATAGACCTGTATCTCTTGGATTGATTTTACGTAAGTCGGCCGTTTTTCTAGCAGCCGATTTATTATTATAAACTGATCGTTAAAAATATTCTTCCTCCTACCGTCCTCATCTCTATTACACATTACATTATGTATGAAAGCTTAGAATGCTAATGTGGAAGTGAGTTTATTCGGTTATTCAGGGTTGATTTGATCCACATTTTCTCTATTTCCATAAGCCACATTCTTATTGGAAGAATATTTTTGCAACTTGGGGCATAAAAGAGTTTAACAGGAATTTCTTAAACTTCTTAACCTCTTGGGGACGAGCGACACGTATATGTGCCGCAAGAAGGCGTAAGAATCCCCGTTTATCACCACCAGTAAAATTATACTGAAAAATTTGACTTATTTAATCGAAGCATTTCTTCGATTTAATAAGGCACAATTTTCTGTTTTTAGGTGCGTTCGTGATTATACGTAGCACCTATTGTTGTCGTTCAGTCCGTCCGTCTGTCTGTCCGTCCGTCCGCATATAACAACACAAAAACTACCCAACTGAATCGTTTGAAATTTAAAATGCATAATTACTACATAATTTTGTCGAGTCATTTCAAATTTTATGAAAATCGTATGCATAGATCAATGACAGGGACAATCAAAAGGATTCCGTTACATTAGGTCAATGGGGGAAAAAATTTCAAATACATTTTAATCGTTTGAAAATTTAAATACACAATTATTACATAATTTTGTCAAGTTATTTCAAATTTTACCAAAATCGGATACATAGTTCAATTACAGAAACAATCAAAAGTATTCCGATACATTACGGTTAATGGGAAAAAGTGTTTCAAATGCATTTTAATGGTGTTACACTCATTCGAACGTAATAAAATTGATATGCATCTTTAAAGTACATATTGTAATATACATTTTGCATAATCTGTGGTGCAAAGAATATTTGTTATTGATTTACAAGGCCACACAAAAGTATTTCATTGCATAATGGTATAGGGAAAACATTGTTTGGTGCGCATTTTAATTGTAATTATTTACAGTTTTATGAGATTGATATATACGAGTGATATTTTTTAAACTTCGTCATCGTACGAACGCACCTCATTTGCCACGCATCGTGTCCAATTTCCAACTTGTTTAAAACCGGTGACAAAGCATTAAAAATTTTGTAAAAGACTCCCTTCGCGAAGGGGTTAACAATGCACATTTTTGTGTTTTACGCTGTCGATTAGCGATTAAAATCTACTTTTAAATGCAATTTGTTTGAAAACTGTGTCAGAGTTCACCCACTTTTTACGGTTTTTAAAATGATTTTCAAGCATATGTATTTTTTACTTTCTTCTATCTTTACAAGAAGAAAGTATTGGATTCATGAAAATTTTCGACTTCCGGTTTTCGACGGATTTATACGTTTTAGAAAATGTCTGTCTGTGAGTCTGTCCGTCTGTCTGTCTGTCTGTCTGTATGTGACAAAAAATTTGTGGACGCTCTATCTCAAGAACTAATGCTCGAAATTTAATAAAATTTTATATTTAGTTAGCCCTTGATATGTATTAGTGCCTATTGGTTTTTGGTGAAAATTGGTCTGTAGGTGGCGCTGCTATACTACGTTTTTCATGATTTTCAAGATTGCTATATCTCAAGAACTAATGCACAGAATTTCACCAAACTTCGGATTCTGTGACCCCTTGATATACATAGACACTGCTTAAGTTTTGGTGTAAATTGGCCAGCAGGTGGCGCTGCTATGCCACGTTTTTCATGATTTTCATGATAGCTATATCTCAAGAACTAATGCACAGAATTTCACCAAACTTCAGATTCCGCGATACTTTGAGATACAAAGCCACTGATAAGGTTTTGGTGTGAACTGCCCTATAGGTGGCGCTGCTATGCTACATTTTGCACGATTTTTGCGATAGCTATATCTCAAGAACTAATGCAGAGAACTTCATCAAATTTTAGATTCTGTTATACTAGAATATACAACATAATTAGACACTGGATACATTTTGGTATTAACCTTGCAGCTATGCTGCATTTTGCACGATTTTTTCGATAGCTATATCTCAATAACCAACGCACAGAATTTCATCAAACTTCAGATTTTGTTACAAAATGACATATAACATAATTACACGATGATTACATTTTGTTATAAATCCTTCAATTGATGGTGCTGCTGTGCTATATTTTACACGGTTTTTTTAAAACTAGTTATATTTCAAGAACTAATGCACAGAATTTCATCAAACTTCAAATTCTTTTACACCATAACATAATTAGACGCTTTTTTACGTTTTTGCATAAATTGTCCAAGATATCACTTTGACATCAAGAGAGGCTTATTAGGCTTTAGTATAAATTATCCAACATGAGGCACTACTAAGCTCATTTTCTCAGAATATTAATTAAATTTTGCGTTTTAGGCTTTTCGGATACCAGAATCTCATTAGGCTAGGTCAAATGATTGAGGAAATTCGATAGCGGGTAATTTTGGGGTCACCACGTTTTTTTTTTTTTTTAAATATTAAAATGTACTTATGAGATAGAAGAAAGTTTTGTGATTGACACATCCAACCTCAGTCGAGTACAGATTGATAATCAATCGATCATCCTAAATAACACCGACACCCATTGAAAAGTGCGAATGTGTTTTTAGTACGACAGTTTGGTTGGATGAGTCTCTGACGGCTAATTATGAACAGGAGGGATATAAATCCTAGAGGGGACGGGGGCTCTCAGGGGGGGGGGTGTTCTTTCTGAGGAATCGTAATTCGTATTTACAGAGTCTGATTGAGGTTGTGTGGGGCACAAGGCCCAGCACCTCTTAGTGGCCACCTTGTCGCAAAATAGTTGCTGTTTTTTTTTCGAGGGGGGAGCATAGAGAATAAGGATATTATTACATATTACGATACACTTACAATATAAACCAAAATATATTTTGGATTTTTGAGAAATTAATTGTGATAAATACAATTTGAAGCCTTTTTTTCTAAATCATTTTATTCAATTTGGAAAATCACTTTAGTACAACAGGTTCTTATCAGTTTCTATACGTATTTTTTGGAGCTTTTTTTCTTTCTTTTCTATCTATTTTTTTACTGTTTCAAACAATTTAGCCTTTAAATAAAATAAATATATACAATTTTAAAAAGGCATGTTTTGTGTTTTCATTTGGCTCTTATAATCTTAAAAGCAACGCATATATATTTTTTTTCTCATTTTAAATATCTATCCATTTATTTTAGATCTGTATTAATAGCGGAACGTTTGTCATTCAATAACATGAAGACAAATATTTCGAAATTTTTGAGTATATTCAGGTTTGGTTTATTTTTGACGACCGATTATCTGCGCTAGGGTAATAGGACCAGGGGGGAGTGCCCTTCGTGGGGGTCTTTCTAGGGGAACCTAACCCGTATTTACGCAAGGTTCGAAGAAAACCACGAAAACTCCGAACGGTTAGGTCGGCAGCCGCGATTGGGTTCGAGCCCAGCACCTGCCGTCTACCAGATGAGAGGTCTGAACCTCTCGGCCACTGGTGGGGCCTTGGTATATTCAGAGAGAAAAAGGAGAAGCAAAAAAAAAAAAAAAATAATAATAATAATAATAATAATAAAGTCAATGCAATAATGTCTCCAAATGTGCTTCGGTGCTGCCATCTGTTAGTGATTTAATGAGTGTATAGATACATTAAGCAATATGATCATGGTCTCGTAATTTTTTGCATTCAACTATAATATTCAACTTTAACATTTTATAAATGAAATTGTGTGATAAATAAGACTTCAAGACTTTTTTAAAATTAACTGCTAAATAACGAAGTTCCAATTAACCCAGACAGAACAGAATTAACAGTTATTAAAAGTTGCTCTGTAAAGTCAGTTACATAACGAAGTATAGCGTTTCGAAAAATAAAAGTTAATAATCGCGGAAATTTAAAGGAAATTTTACATAAATTGACTGTACTATTTTAATTACTAAGCAGGAGAGGTGGGAATATCCACCATCATAAATCATTATTTTCGATAATTTTCTTTAATCGAATCTTCGTTCGATAATTTTGAAAGTCACTTAGAAAAATATACTTTAAAAAAAAGTTGATTTTTTTGTATCATTTATAACTCATGATAAGTAAATAGATATTGTAATAGATAAGTATAAAAACTACAGAAAAACGTGCAAGTTTTCAAAAATTATATTTATTATTATTATTTGTAATACCTTATATTGTAGCTCAGTGGGAGTAAAATTTAATTAAAAATAATAATTTAATATGCCTGTGATGCTAAAAATAATCGTATTTAAAAATGTTTAAAAATAACGATATTTAAAATATTCTATTTTCTAGTATCATTTGTAGGTCAGTTTTCTATAATAATTGTATTTCTTCTTGCTACAGCAAATTATTGTAATAGATAATTACAATGCTTTCTATAACAATTAAATTGTTGTCAGTTTTTTTTTTCTTTCTTTCTAAATATCAATTTGTTATCTTCAATCAGCTTTTACTCTGCAGTATAAGAAGAATGTATTATTAAGAATCGTTCTGCACAATTATAGACTTAGCATCTGCAAAGACAGGCTTTTAAAATGCCTAGTTTTTTTTTTAGTCATTCAGCCGGTAGGCTTACAATATCAGCGCCGCGCATTGGCAGTATAACGATAGATGACGCCAAATACTTATTGGAAATTCCCAGCAGCCGTTTTCCCTTCGACTAAAAAAGCCCCACCATTGGCCGAGAGGTTCGGACCTCTCAACTGGTAGACGACAGGTGCTGGGTTCGAACCCAATCGCGGCTGTCAGCCTAACCGTTCGGAGTTTTCGTGGTTTTCTTCGAACCTTGCGTAAATACAGGTTAGGTTCCCTTAGAAAGACCCTCACGAAGGACACTCCCCTCCTCCACCTGGTCCTATATACCTAGTGTCGATAATCGGACGCTAATAATAAACTAAACCCTTCGACTAAGTTTCCCTCACCGTACTTCGGGCAGAAAACATTCCCTTCCAAGCTTCTTCACCAAACACACTGCAGGATCTTTGCACACTGACATCAATTTAAAGCTTAGCGTTGTGGGAATTAATTTTTAAATAACTTTTTCAGTTTTATGGGTAAAAATCAGAAATTTAAACTATCCTTTTTTCATTGCCATACGCTATTTTACATTTAATTTATGAAAACTCTGAAAAATTAAACAAAACAACGCAACTAATGTAAAAATAATGTTTTAAATTTGTTTTAATGTCTCAATTTTATATTTTTCTTTACATTTTTATCAAAAGGAAAGGATGGGTTGTTTTACAACTCTAATTTGAAATTAAATTCTAAGTTGAAACAAATAAAAATAATAAACAATTATGGAATATAATTTCACAGTTTAAAAAAAATAAAAGCAATATTACACTTAAAAAAATGAATAAAATTCGACATATTTTTGTGAAAACGTAAATTAATATTAAAATAAAATTATAATTCAGAAAAGTTATTTCAAAGTTGGAAATACAATTCTTTCTTTAGTGGAAAATATCAATTGACATTAAAATATAATTTCTCGTGAAATCAATTAAAATTTTTAATTAAAAAATATAACATATTCTTTTGTGTTAAATATAAATTAATATTTAAAACTGAATTAAATATATGTATATGGATGGTTTTTTTTTTTTTTTCGAATAAAATTGCGTTTTTATTCTTTTGTAAAAATGTAATTTATTATTTAAATAAAGTTATAATTATTTTTAAATCAGAAATATAAACTCTCCCCTTTTTTTTGAAAATGTAATATACCCCCCTATTTTCCAATGAAAGTCAGTTAAAATAGTTATAATGAATTTTTAAATAAAATTGTGTTTCTATCCTCATGGGAAAATAAATGTATGCGGATTTTTTTTTCCTAATAAAATTGGTTTTCATCTTTTTGTGAAAATTTAATTTAATATTTAAATGAAGATTTTATAAAATGTAAATAAAAAGAAAATTAATCAAATACACTATTTCATAAAATCAGTTATATTTTCATTTAACTGATCTAACTGTAACTAACTTTAAATTTTTATTTCAGTTTTTTTTTTTTTTTTTTTTTTTTTTTAAATATATAAAATCAGTTAAAAATTTATTAGTTAAAATACGAAAAATAATTTCGAAATCAGAAATATACCTTCCCTCCTTTTCTGGAAAATGTAATTTAAATCTACTAAATATCACCCATTTCTTTCTTTTTTCCCCCTTTTAAATCCTTAAAAGATCCTCGTAAATGGATTTTATTTCTAAGTTTCAAATGTACCCCCTCACCCCTTATCTGGAAAATATATTTTAAACATTTAAATCTACTAAATATCACCCCTTTCTTTCTTTTTTCCTTTAAATCCTTGAAATGTCCTAGTAGGTGATTTTTTTCCTAAGTTCATTCTGAAACAAAACTCTGGAAAAGCAAACAAGCGAAAACGCAGGGGTTGCAGAACGATAGTCATGTCACGCCACATAGCAGCTGTTATTGCTACTTTTGGTGTAAGAATACACAGAAATAAAGTATCTCCCATTGTTTAATTGTACTGTTTAAACACTACTTGAACAAAAAATGTGAACTTTTGCTAAAATATGAAAGTGAAGTCATAGAATCCACTAAAAACGGTACTAATCAATAGATTCCTGTGTTACTTTCATGCTTCTAAAAGATTTTGGTGCTGCAATCTTATTGCAAACTGCATCTCTCTTTACCTCTTTAAAAATTAACATTTTATGGATGAAACTGTTTTTAAAAAAATTATCTTAACCTTTAAGAAATAATATCGTTTATGCTTTAGTAAAAAGCTGTTTAGAAAAATCATTCTATTGCTGACAGACATTCGGAAAAAATGACTGTTATTTACTAAAATTAAGAACTAATTCAGAGCATGGCATAATCCTAGAATATTTTAAATAATAAACAGAGGAGGTAGAAAAAATAAGCATTAGAAATTATTCTATTTCCCAATCATCCCAGTGTATTATTTTTCATATAGCATTAACATTAATTCGGTGCTGCCATCTATCATCAATATTTTTAAATGACTGTTATTTCGATGGTACAGATCACGGAGTAAGACACTTCTTACTCCGTGGTACAGGTTTTTCAACCTTTTAAACTGTTATCGTTTGGCACTAGAAATTCCGGTAGGTATATTTTCATGTTATGTAATCGCAAACTTTTCATAATTAAATAAAGCTGCTTTTTTTCAAAACGAACGTGGTGGTATCTTGGTGGTCCGCGGTATCAGCTTGAGAGATCCCAGTCTGTGGAAGTTTTCATTTAAAAGCTGAATTGGGGTTTTATTACCGTTAAACTATTTATTAAAAAAATAAAGAAATTATTAAAGATAATTAAAAAATAAATAAATAAAAATAAATAAAATAAATAAATATATGTATCTATATATTCAAATGCAGTATTTTAATATTAAAAAATTCGAAGGCAGATTTTTTTTTGTAGTACAAGTTTAATTCATTCGTGTGGAAATCGAATAAAATATTTTAGCAATACAAAATCCGAAATGAAATCTGCCGCAGCACAAAAGACGTATTAAAAATTTTCCCAAATAGAATTTTGTTCATTGTTTTAATATTAAATAAAAAATATGTGAATATGTACAATTTGGCGAAATTGATCACGAGATAACGAAGAAGTACCAATATTTTATTTCAGCACATATTTTATTTAAACACGACATAATTGTTTCCAATTTGCATGTGCGAAGGTGCGAAATATAAAAGATGCTAATGGCGGCTATTAAGTGCAATTATAATAAAAAAGAATATTGCCCAGTTAAACTGATGGCATTGAGCTCACAGGCTACGCATACTAATTGTACATTACAGCCTTGTATTTTCGTTAATTCCGTTCGAAAAAAAATTAAGAAGGGGAAACAGCTCTTCCCTTTCTCCTTTTTTATACTTAATCATTGAACCTTCTAAACTATCAAGTACATGCTTTATCATATGAAAAAACCTATATCCAAAATTCAGAGCAAATCGGATAATTCTTAATAAAAACCCATTTAGCATTTATATAATTTAAGAGGTGTTATTCCCCTTTTTTATACTTAACCATTAAACTTCCAAAACTATTCAGAGATTTGAACGAAATCTGACAATTCTGATTGAAAAATCCATTTATGCAAGTTAAGGGGAGGGGCATTAGAACACCCGTTCCCCCTGTTTATACTTATTCAATGAACACCTAATAACAGCCACGGACTCGCCTCATCAGAATGATCCTATATCTAAATTTTGAACGAAAACTGTTAATTCTGCATGAAAATCCCGTTTATATCAATTAAGGGAAGGGGCATGAGCCTCCCGTTCCCCCCTGTTTATTCTTATTCAATGAACACCTAATAACAGTCACGGAATCGCCTCATCAGAATGATCCTATATCTAAATTTTGAACGAAAACTGTTAATTCTGCATGAAAATCCCGTTTATATCAATTAAGGGGGGGGGGGGCATGAGCCCCTCGTTCCGCCTGTTTATACTTATTCAATGAACACCTAATGACAGTCCCGGAATCGCCTCATCAGAATGATCCTATATCTAAATTTTGAACGAAAACTGTTAATTCTGCATGAAAATCTTGTTTATATCAATTAAGGGGAGGGGCATGAGCCCCCCATTCCCCCTCTTATACATATCGAATGAACTCCAAAAACTAATCAGGGAAGCGCCTTATCATGATATACCTATATACAAAATTTCAAGTGGATCCGATATTTTTATCATGAGTTATCGCGTTACGCACGAACGAACATACGAACGTACATACAGAACGGACGGGCACATAAGCTCTCAGGCTATGATAGCCTGTGAGCTAATAAAAATGTATAGAACAGAAAGAGAAACGGTTGGTATTCTTCAATTCTCGGTATAAAGCAAGAAGAAAATATTACTTTTAATATTACATGAATGACTCTAGATTAGATTCAAAATCTTTATAATTGTTTAACAACTGTAAAACCGAAAAATGTTATATATATATATATACATGTACATATATTGTCTGAATAACTTTGGATGTATTTATAAAAGTATTTATATATATATATATATATATATACATACCAGATCTCTGTTCAGTAGAATTCCTATCTATTCGCTTCATAGGATATAGCTTTTAGTTGCATTTTCATTAAAAAACTTTTGCTGACAAATATTTAACAAGTTAGTATGATAAGGATTATCATCATCTATATAATAAAAGCCTAAGTCATGTGACTGTCATCAACACTTCCGGGCTTACCCGCTTCACTCTTTATATCTATGTAGCCAATTTCATGTTAGCCAGCGCAGGTGACCAGTCGCCAAATTATTGTACAGATTATTGTTATTATAAGCGCATTTGGCTGTCATCAACAGTTTGGCGTGATGACCACTTCGCTTTTCAAAGGCAAAGAGGGCAGTTTTAATCAACATTATTTTTCCGGATAAAGCTGTATAAAAGAATTATTATTAAAGTTTATTATTATTAAGCTCAAAGCATTTAGCTATCATCAACAGTTGGACAGAATGACCATTTCACTTTTCATATGTCATGCATTTCAGTTTTAAACAAAATTAATTTTTTGGATACAACTTCCTAAAAAAAAAAAAAAAAACACGTGAGAGATGAGTTACATTGAAGTTATATGAATATTTTAAGATTACTTCAATGAAAATTCAATTAACAACCCAATATTTCTTTCCACCAAAGCAAACACAAAAGATTCATTCTTCAATGAGTGAAAAAAATACTAATTTATGGAGGTAATAATACATACAGCAAGATCTCCAACCATAAATTTTGCAATGCAAAACTAATTCGAACATGTAATCCAATCAAACTTTAGTATCATTTTGTTACGAGATGTCCTGTGCAACTCAACTTTCAAAAATTTTTCTTGACAAATTGAAATGTAAACCCCAATGTATAAATCCCAACTTACACAATATTTAATGCATCAAATTTCCTATCTCATCTTTAATTAATGTGATATCTACGTATAATTTACATAAATCACTATAAATTTTTGTTAATTGCCTATTATATTCAAAATTTTCAAAGATAAATCTCATTTAAAACAGTAATTTAATATGCACTTATTAAATACGAAACAAGAAAAAAATTCTAAATCCCGTTTTTTTTTTTTTTTTTTTTTTTTTTTTTTTTTTTTTTTCATTTTTTTGCGAGATAAATTTTTTAATGTAATTTTTGCGATCTTCAGTAAGGGTTGTTTTTTTTATTCCTTTAATGCTACTGGTAATGTAATAATTTTGCATAACTATTTTTTTTTTATAAATTTGCGGCTTTTTTTAAACGATGTTTTTCTATAGATGTAATATTATGAAGTAGTACTTGATTATCCCATAAACAAAAAAAGAATTGTCAAAATGTATGATTTAATGCCAATAATGGATAATTGTAAATGTCGCTTTCACTTGACATTAAACACGATACACGTGTTTGTTAGGTCAGCAATTGATTTTAATTGGACTTTTTATTTGTAGTTTTATTAATGCTTTACTAATTTGTTTATTATTTCGTTATTTGAAATAAAATTAAGTAAATTCGTATAATTTGGCAAAATTGGCCCACGGGATGATTAGATAGTAATTTATATTTTAAATAAAATTAATGAAACGGAAAAAAAAGGGGCAGGAACAGTGTTTGGCGGTTTAAATATACCGAATTCTTGATTTCTCTACCAGAATCTTCCGATTTGGCGAAGGATTGAACAAATAAATTAAATTATGAATAAAAGTAATTTTATAAAATGATTAGCATTACATTTTATGAAATGGACCCCAAACTGGTCGCCATGGGCGGCTAGTAACAAATATTTACATGATTAAGCCTATAGGCATATTTAGATTTCAAAAAGTGCTCATTTCAACAACATTTTTTTTTTAACTTGCAAAATGATGTTTGCATATGGTTAAATCGACCAAAATCACACAGCATAAGTATTATAGGGATGATATATATACTGAAATTTGAATATTGAATTTGCATAATAAAAATTTCAAAAGAAACCAAAT
The DNA here is from genome assembly GCA_964019185.1 of Maratus speculifer. Lineage (NCBI taxonomy): Eukaryota > Metazoa > Arthropoda > Arachnida > Araneae > Salticidae > Maratus > Maratus speculifer. The sequence continues at coordinate 4,413,821 of CAXHSM010000010.1, forward strand.
AAAAAAAGTTTAAGAATATAAAACTCAAAATTGGCATCGAATGCTTAATCATATTAAATATTTGTAATCAAATGTTTTTTAATGAAAATGCAACGAAAAATATATCCCATGAAGGGAATAGTTCTGAATTCGGCTGAAGAGAGCCCTGGTAGAAATAAGTTTTTGGGCTCTGCAGTTTTTTAACAATAAGAAACATACTTCAATCTAATCAAGGGGGATTCATATAATGATAAAAGTAACATTCCTCTCCTTCCTTTATACCGAGAATTGGAGAATACCAACCCTTTTTTCTTTCTATCCTAAATATATGTATATTATATATATATATATATATATATATATATATATATATATATATATATATATATATATATAAACAGTTAACAAAATTCTATTTGGGAAAATGCTTAATACGTCTTTTGTGCTGCGACAGATTTAATTTCGGATTTCGTATTGCTAAAATATTTTATTCGATTTACACCCGAATGGATTAAACTAGTATTATGAAAAATTCTGATTTCTTATTTATTAATATTACAATATTGTATTTGAATATACGTATACATATTTATTTATTTTATTACTGCTAGTTTTAGTTGTTTTTTGCGGGCATTTTCTTTAGCATTTACTTTGTTGTTCTGATCCACAGTGTAACGCCAGAAAACATCAATTTACTTTTAAATGAAAACTTCATGCATTGCAATGAAAACTTCATGCATAACAAACTGATACCGTGAACTAGAGGTCTGCACGGGCCCGTGGCCCGTACCCGGCCCGGCCCGCGGGCCGGGCCGGGCCGGCGAAATCGTTTCGAATTCTCTAACGGGCCGGGCCGGGCCGGGCCGGCAGATTTAGAATAGTTTTTTCAACGGGCCGGGCCGGGCCGGGCCGAAAAAAAAAATTTTCGGGCCTGCCGGCCCGTTTTGAAGATTGAAGCAGAAACGGTAAAATATGAGCTATTTTCAATGAAAATGGTTTTAACGAGAATAAGTATAAATGTGGTCATGCTAGTTTGACAACATCAATATAAAAATGTACAGTGTATCGGCATCGGAGAATTACATTATGTGTAACCCGTTTTAATATTTTTTTAGTTGACTCATGCCGGTCCGAGATCACGCTTACATTATTTTTCTACATATAGACTGGCCGGACCGGTACTAGACTTAATTATTGGCAGAAAACATGATTTGTAAAATTAACAGCGATAAAGAACTTATGTTAGCTTATAGTCTTTGGATATGTACTTCTTGATGATTTTTAAATTAATTTCTCAATAGTGCGAAAGTTTGACACATTTTCTGATTAATTTTAAATTGTAAGAGTATAAAAGTGATAAGCCTAACTATTGAAGGGATTTGGAATCGAATAGCGTTTTTCATTTTTGGTAAATAAAATAGTTGTATAACCTTGTTGAGATATAATAGTTTCTCAAATGATTGCAGGTTTTTCTCCCTTCCCTTGCTATTGCTTCCGGAAATTCTATTCAAAACGCTAATTATGACAGTATTTTATTTGTTTGCAGCATTCTTAAATTGCTTGTATCAAAAAATGAATAACGCCATACGATTATATAGTTTCTGAATAAAGATATCTGCTAATCTTATGCGTTTTTGAGAAAAAAAAATGAATTTAGAAATGTATCAGAAAGGAGCTTCTCTGAATTTAAGAATGAATTTGGATTTGAAATCTATAATAAAATGATATAGAAATATATTTATAAATCTTCTTTTATTAAACAGCTTCAAAATTAACGATGTTTTTAGCTTTCTTTCTTTTTTCTTTTATTCTAAGCCATATTAATTTTTTAATGAATCTTTATTCGAATGTTGAAAGCCTGAGAATCTAAGTAATCATTAATATTGTTAATGTGTATTTGCTGTAAAATATAGTGTAAAATCATTCCATAGCTATGTATGCAGTATTCTTTAAAAGAATCTTAGTTATATGATAAAAATATGAATTTTTTAGAAATCGTAGAAATTGTAACGGGCCAAAACGGGCCGGGCCGGGCCGGGCCTGTTTTCGCCGATTTTTGTACGGGCCGGGCCGGGCCTAAAATGCAAAAATTTAAACGGGCCGGGCCGGGCCCGGGCCGAACTTTTGAGTTTTGCAACGGGCCGGGCCGGGCCGAAATCACTTTCCTACGGGCCGGGCCGGGCCGGGCTTGGAAATTCCGGCCCGTGCAGACCTCTACCGTGAACCACCGAGCTAACACCAAGTTTGTGCAGAAAAAATAGCTTTATTTGATAATAGAAAGCTTATGTTTACACAACATGAAAATTATCTTCCAGAATTTCTACTTACAAACGATTTCAGTCTAAAAACTTGAAAACCTGTAACATACAAAAAACAGTTGTTTAAGAATGTTGATCATAGATGGCAGCACTAAATTATTGTTAATGCTTTATGAAATGATAATACACTGAGATGATTGGGAAACGGAATGGTTTTTAATGCTTATTTTTTCTACTTCCTCTGTATATTATTTAAAACATGAACATATAAATTAGAATATCTCATATTCTAAATTAATTCTTAGTTTTAGTAAATAACAATCTTTTTTTCTGAATATCTGTCATTAATAAAATTGATTTTTCTAAACAGCTTTTTATAAAAGCATAAATGATATTATTTTTTTTAAAGTTAAAATTATTTTTTATGCACAATTTCATTCATAAAATTTTAGTTTTGAAAGAAGATAAAGGGTGAAACAGAAATAAGCAGTACAAAGAATAAATGATTGATTTCAGTGTGTATATATTTCTCATATTCATGCAATTTGCAATAGATGGCAGCACCAAAAGTCTTTTACAAGCCTAAAAATAACTGAGGAACCTGTTGATTAGTATTGTTTGTGACTTCACTGTCCTATTTTAACAAAAGTTCACAATTTTTGCTTAACTGTTTCATACAGCACTCTTTGACAAGGTACATTAGTTCCACTCCTTTCATTTAAAGTTGTTTCGATATCAATTAGTTTAGATATCATTTTCGTGATTAAATTGCGTGAGGTCGCATGTAATTTCCTAGTTTTATCAATATGATTATAATTAAATATATACCTTCAATTAACAATATATATTATATTTAAATAAAAAAGGTATATGCAATTTCTTCAATGCTACCTGTACTTTAACGTCATAAAAGTTAAAATAGTTGAAAAATAACTAAAATTGTTGTTAAAATACTATTTTTTCCCAAATAAACAAAGGTTTTACTAACTTTAATTGCATTCAAATAAAGGTAACCGTACCTTTAATCCACATTCTATGAACATCCATCGAAAGACGGTAAATTCATCTAGATCAGAATCACCAGATGATTTGATCCATCTTTATTTAACTTCAGGATGAGTAATAAGCTATATATCTTTCGTTCTCTTTAACCTGATTCTGTCGAAAGATTAAATTTCCCGTTAAATGCTACTCTCTGTTTAAACTTGAGTTGGTTTTTTATGCAATTGTTTGAACAATAACTGCAAATTCGAAAATTAAATATTTAATTTACAATACAGTCAATTACATGCAGCTATTCACTTTAAGCTTTTTCGTAACTCGTTGCATTTCCAGAGGAGTAAAGAGGTAGTGCAACAAGTTACGCCATCTACTGGCATAACTTTCATAGAGAAATAAACACACATATATATATATATATATATATATATATATATATGTATTTCTATACAAAAATATTTTACATTTAATGTGTACAGTTAAAATTTCAACAAATGTACCTTAAAATATCCGAACATGATATTTGTTTTATTTTTGTAACCGAAAAATATCTAAAAAAAAAAGAGCAATAAATTTCAGACCATAGAACGAGAACCTCTTTTTAAATGGCATATTTTTGTTCAATGGAAAACATAAGGGCAAAATAAAGTTTCTCTTTAAATCATGTGTTATTTCTCTACATAAACCATCATCGCATTTTAATAAAAAGATCTGTGAATATGAAAAAGTTATTTTTATTTTAAACATGCGAGTTTTGTGTTAATACTTACATCACATACAAGTCTATATGATTTTCATTTTAAGTGTAGAAACCGACACAATCTGAAACGACACAATCTGAAAATAGAATAACGATATTTTAAATATTTATCTCACACCATACAAATTGTAAAATAATGTTTTATTAATAAATTAAAGTAATTTACTTTGCACTTAAAGAACATTTTCGCGAAAATATTCTTGTAAATCGGCTGTCGTTCCTGGCAGCTGATTTATTTCTATAAAATGAGCTTTGTTATCCAGTCCATCTGGGGCACAGAGAAAGAGGCCCCCAAATTCTGTGACACGAGAGAAGTGCGGCTCACGCTTTACAATACACTTATTTTTAATCGTCTAAATCGGGTGTGTGGCTTTTTAATTACTACTAGATGGCAAAATATAAAGAAATAAAGAAATAAACATATAAAATATTTTTGTGCTGGCTGAGCAAAGAGTGGGAAAGTAGCTTAAATATCTTGTGCGGGTGGTATTATAGGTTTTCATCCTTAACTAGTTAGTGCAACTACAAAATAACAAGTAAGTCACATTTTTATTTTTTATTTATATATGAAATTCTAATAAATCTAATATTTTTTCTTAAATTAATTTTTATTTTCAATTTAACATTTTTTTCCCATAATGATAAACAATAAAAAAAATTCTGATAATTTAAACTTTTTAATGAAGTAAATAATTTAACTGTTTAAACTTTTCGGAATTTTTGATGCATACATACCGTCAAAAAGTGCTTGTAGAATTTTTGGGGGTTTCCATTAATAAATAAAAAATAATATTTTATATTTTTAATTAGATTATTTTTTTGGTATTTCACAAATAAGGGGGGACTGATTTAAAAAAAACTGTGCATTCCAAACAAAATTTATGTGCGCGATACGGTGTCGAAAGTGTTAAGATGTATCGATTATTTGCTGGTGCAGCCGATGTTTTAATTTTCATAACGAAAGGATAATATAGAAATTATGTTTGATTATTTACTTATTGTTACAATGAATGAACAAAAGTGGGAAAAAAAATATAAATTCTATTCTACTTGTTATTGTAGTAACTAATAAATAATGAAAATCTCTAATATCACTCTCATAAGATATTTACGCTACTTTCCAATTCTTTGTTCAGGCAATACAAAAATATTTTATATGTTTTGTTTGTTTTTTAATGTTTTGTCGTCTAGCAATAATTAAAATACCATACATACAGTGTCTCACAAAAGTGATGCGACACTTGTGCTTTATAAAAAGAAACTGCAATAAAATAAATAAACAAGCATGTGCAAAAATTTTTTGGGTGTGTTTCATATTTAAAGTTAGTAACAATTATTACATAACATACATTTTGTCAAAATATTAAAATATTAATTTAGTAAAAATATAATTGTTCAGAACGGAGCAAAAAATGGCTCACATAAGTGATGGGACACTTACTTTTCCATCAAATATTTATCCAAAAATTTTACTTTTTAAAAGGTTTTAATATTTTGTTGGATTTCCTTTTACTTTTAAAACATGATTTAATCTTTTTGGGATGGATTCGACTAATTTTTTATGATTTCTGGAGTGATTTTACCCCATTCTTCTTGAAGCACCGATTTTAGTTGTTGTTTTGAAGAAATGGTGTGTTTGCGAATTTTTGATTCCAATTCTTGCCAAATATTCTCTATAGGATTTAAGTCTGGAGATTGTGGTGGTGTTTTTATTATTTCAGACAGTTATATAGCAGCCAGAGTCTAACGTTCAGAGCAGTGTACTTGGGGTCATTGTCCTGGTAGAATTTAAAATCGTTATGAAGGTTCAATATTCGTGCTGAAGATTTCAAATTTTGCTTTAAAATATCAATATACTTGTACTGATCCATTATACTGTCAATAAAAACAAGATTACCAACTCCAGCGGACGACATACACCCCCATTCCATAACTCCTCCTCCACCATGTTTTACTGTTGGTACCAAGTTCTGTTTGCGAAATTCTTCCCTGGGCTTTCTCCACACCAAGATTCTGCCGTCAGAACCAAATATATTAAATTTACTCTCATCAGCAAATATAACTTTATTCCAGTAATCAGAATTCTTATTTATGTTGGATTTTGCGAAAGCTAGTCTGAGTTTTCTATTCTTTTCACTTACGAAGAAATTTTTCCTGGCTACTCTACCGTGATATCCAGCAGATCGAATTACCCTTCTAATAGTCTCAGAATTAACAATTATTCCATATAATGCTTGTAAATCAGCAGCAACTTTTGAAGCACTATTTCTTGGATTTTTTTTAATATTTCGAATGATAATTCGCTTTATTCCATTGGATAGCTTTGATGGTCGGCCAGGTCTTCTTTCATCCTGAATCATATGATTCTTTTTATATCGTTTAATGATATTGAAAACTGTTGAACGACTCAAGTTAACTGTTTCATCAGTTTTTCTAATAGACTTTCCACGTTCAATATGCAAATTAATAACTAATTTTCGAATTTCAGGCGAAGTTTCTTTTCGTTTCGCATTCATGGCTACACAGAGCTAAAAAACACAAAAATTCCAAAACAAACTCTAGAGAAATACTGCAGACGATTTTAGAAATTATTGCCAATTGCTTTTAAGTAAAAATAACCCCCCCCCCCCCCAAAAAAAAAAAAAAAAATTATTGCTTATTTCAGACGATTTTTGTTGCATATATAATGGTGTCCCATCACTTATATGAGCTATTTTTTGCTTCGTTCTAAACATTTGTATTTTTATTAAATTAATATTTTAATATTTTGACAAAATGTATGTTATGTAATTATCTTTACTAAATTTAAGTATGAAACACACCCACAAAAAATGTGTACATGTTTTTTTAATTTATTTGATTAGTTTCCTTTTGTAAAGCACAAGTGTCCCATCACTTATGTGAGACACTGTATGCCTCAGGCCCCGAATTAGAGGATTAAAAAATACTTAGAGTGCAGCCATGGAAACGCAGAATTTCCACATACCCCGCCCCCAAATAATGAAGATTACGCTTTTTTTATCCTAGGGGTGGTGGAGGCGTACATTTACTCGTTAAAAGATGAAAATGCACAGGCTATTATTTAGAAAGAGTTGACTGAATACAAATATATGCAAATAGAAAACTTATTTAATATACAGTCGAGTCTCTCTATAACGATACTCCATACATCAAATTTCTCTATATAACGAATTTTTAGTAGGAACTGACCCCTTTTCGCATGATTACATTAAAAACAGTCTCTATATAGCGAAATATCTATCGCCATATAACGAATTTTTTCATAAATTGGTCTTAATTTATTCAGTTTTAAAAAAGCTTCGGACTCATATGGAATCAATTTTCCACTACTTATTTTTAATTTATCGTTCAATGCTGAGTTTTTTTTTTTAAATTATAATTAGTATTACTTTTCTCCTTGCTCTTTAAATCCAACAAATTCAACCCACCTACCACACCAAAACAGTCAATTGGAAGTCAATTCTCAAAACAGAGTCAATTGGATATTTCACATATAAGAGAGGAATCAATGAGAGCCACATAAAAGAGGCCTTCAAATGGAGGAAAATATTAACTACAATTTTTCAATCCTTGTTATCATTTGAGCATCTGAAATTAATGGAAGTCTTACTTATTTGATTTTCATTAAGCTTTCAAATAAATTCTCATTTTTGAAACAGCTTAAAAAATTAAGAAATAAAATGTTAGGTTAATATTTACTTTTAAGCATTTCAAATTCTTAATAAAAAGATCAAAAATAATATTTGTTCAAAATTTACACATTAAATACGATTTTCAACATCATTCTCTATACATCGAATTTCTCTATACAACGAATTTTTTACTGGAACGATGGATTTCGTTATATAGAGACTCGACTGTATTTCTATTATTTTATTTTGTTTTGTTTTATTTTATTTTATTTTATTTATTTATTTTTGTAGAAAGAGCACATAAAGCGTTATTGAATCTACTGCCACTGTTGTTTTTCGAGAAACACTATTGCCGCAAAAGACGCCAACTTTGACGTAAAATGTTCTGGCCAATCTGATATCGGGATGTCAAAACATTGTTGGAAAAACCGAAATATGCATCTGTCGAATATGTTCGATTACATCATGGTGAACGAGGATCCGATAAAAAAAAGTTTAAAACAAAAGGTAAGTATTTTTGCCCGTAGAATCCAAAAGTGCAATAAAAAATGGGAGTTATAATTTACGATTTAAAAATTGGACCAACAGGTCGTTTGCAATGGTCAAATTTGGCATCAATGAGTAGCTTTTTTTAAATCATTAAAAACGTATATTTTTGTATATTATAAACGTATATTGTGTATTTCTGAAATTATTCGACCGTTTCCAGACTTTTCGGATGCTCTGTGTGTAGATAAAATTTTACAAAAATTCTAACTTTACTAAAAATTTCAAAACATACAATTACATTTTTAATTACAAAAATTATATCTTCAAAATAATTTAATTTTATATTTAAATAAAAAATGTATTAAATTTCTGTCATTTTTATTATTCTTATGTTTATTTAAATGGAAAATATAAATCAGCTATTCGTCAGCTAAGTATATAGATGAAATTGTTTGAATAAAGGAATAGACAAAACCTTCTTAGAAATAAGCTAAGTATGGCAATATTTTGTTATTGTATATTTAGTTTTTATTTTGTAGAAATGTTATATAATAACATTTGTATATATTTTAATATAATTTTGCATCACATCAAGTACTATAATTGGAACAGTGAGATTTGTTTACAGCAGACAGGTTTCATTTTTGAATAAACAACATTTGAATGACTTTTAATAATCCGAAGAATGGGTCCTATGAAATGTTATGCTGTTATTCTGTCATCAAGTCCTCTGCACTTTTCATTTCACTTGATGCAGCCCTGTATGAATAATAATTAAAAAAAAAAAAATCTGTTGAGTTATGAAATTGTTCCTTAGAAAGTGAGATCCTTAGAATTTTTTAAGGTACGGCAAGAAGGAAAAATTCATATAATCGATACATGCTTGCACTAGTACATGAAAAATTGAAACATCTATATTGTTACCGAAATTTTTTTAGGAAACTGGGATGACTAGAACTTTTTTATGAAATTGCAATTCAAGTTACAGATAAAAAATTTAATGAAATTACTTCATAGCTGCCAACTTTTATGCATATAAATATTTATAACATATAAATATTTACAAAAATATTGATTAAAATTATTAAAATTTATTTAAAGGCATTATTTAGGGCGGAGCTACTCCACTTCTACAACCGAAGATTTTGTAAGAAAGTTTCAAAACAACAAAGAGCCAACTGTTGTATTTTACATTTCACTAAATATGCAGACCACGATTTCCAACATTGTCGATACTATTTCGATATCGAAAACTGGTATCGGTGACTATAGAAGAAATTATTCTGCTTACAAAAAAGCACCGTTCTTCGACATCGAAATGTAACGATAGTTATTATAAATGGCTGTTCTGAATAAATTTTATTCAAACATTCTCAAGACTTTTAACGAAGGGTAACAAGAGTAAGTAGTTTAATCAATTTCCGTTGCGCCAATTAACGCAATAAAATATGGATACAATGTAATTAAAGTTACAATTAAAAACGCTCCTTTATTTCGAAAATATCGTCTGATTTTTGTAGTAATAGACTATTTTTATTCAAGGTATATATTGCTTGCAATTTATGTTTTATTTAAAAGAGGCTTTCTGTGGCTGTTTAGATCAAAGATAAATATTAGAGAAGTTTGATACACATTTTGCATGAAAAAGAAACAAAAAACAGAACTGACAGCGTTGGATGATGCTTAGTATTTAAAAATATTATTCTATAATCTCTATCTATCTATCTATCTATCTCTATCTCTATCTATCTATTCTATAATCTAATTCTATCCATTTAATTTAAGATGAGATAAAAATGTGTAAAAATTTTGTAAAAATATTGTAAAAATTTTAAATGTATTTTAAATGCAGTTTTTTAATTTTAAAAATTTCTTTCAGAAATTTAAATTTAATATTTTTATTTATTTATATTCTGTTTTTTGCTGAAAAATTTTAATGAGTATTAATTACTCTTTAGAAAATTAAAACAGAAAGAAGAGTAATATTTATTTCATAATTTTAAACTTAGTTTAAATGCAGTATTTTAAATAAAAAATATTTATTTCATAATTTTAAATTTAACACACACACACACACACATATATATATATTTTCAGAAAAGTTTTTAACGTGTATTACTCCTCCGAAAATTAAAATAATGAGGTGGGTAATATTTTGTTATAATTTCAAATGTAATTTAAATGCAATATTTTAAATTAAAACATTTATTTATTTTACAATTATAAATCTAACATTTTGTCGCTATTCTAAATTTAATAATATTTATTTTCATAATTTTCATTATTTAATAATTTTAATTTTTTATCATAATTTTAAAAGAACTTTAAATTTTAAATAATTAATAAAAGTTAATAGTTTTTGTGATTTGATATTTTATAATGATTTAGTAAATTTAATTTTTCTATCATTTAAAATTGTTATAATCAAATGATCTGTATTCTATAAACATTTCTTAGTAAACCAAGTTCATTTCAGCGTGAAAAAGCATAATTATTTAACAAACAACTTCGAGCAATTTACCCGCTCATATTCATTCATATTTACGAGTTTCATCTTTGTAGACTTGTATATCAACTGCAGTATTTACACATACCTCCCAGAATGTATAAATAATTATAGTACAACGTAAAAGCGCATAAACATACATTTTTTTGCCGTCATCGCTAATACACTGTACTTCGGATAGATCATGATATCCGAAATCTTTTGTGTGTACCTATAAATGCTATACACTTAGTAACCCTGTATATGCTTTACACATAAAGCAACTTATTGTAAGCCTCATCGACGTTTATTAATTACATCAAAATATAGATTTTTTTTAATTCATAATTTAAAGGGCCTTTAAATGATAAAAATATTAATATTTATCATTTCTTCAAAATTAAATGTTCTTTTACATTTATGATATAAAATTTTAAATTACTAAATATTTAAAATTATGAAACAAATATTATAAATATCAAAATTGTGAAAAAACATTTAATAATCATTAAATTCAAAACTGTAAAAAATGGTAAATTTAAAATACCACATTTAAATTAAAGTTAAAATTGTTATATATGTATATCTATATATATATATATATTCATATACTCATGTGTATTAATTTATTTTAATTTAAAACGCTGCATTTAAACTAAATTTAAAATTACAAAATATTACTCCTCTCCCTGTTTTAATTTCCTAAGGAGTAATACTCATTCACAGTTTTCTGCCGAAATAAATAAAAAAAAAATATGAAACAAATATTTTTTTTAATTTAAAATATTGTCTTTTTAATTAAGTTTAAAATTATTACAAAATATTACTCCTCTCCCTAATTTTAATTTCCTAAGAAGTAATACTCATTAGAACTTTTCTAAAAATAATAATAATAATAATTTAAAATTATGAAGAAAATAAATTTTTAAATCTAATATACTGCAGTTAAACTAAATTTAAAATTACAAAATATTCTTTTAGGAAATTCACATTAATAAAAATTGTTAATACTGATACAAATATTAAAAAATAGCAAATTCAATTTTTCTCTTCAAAATAAACTTGGTTTAAAAGACATCTTCAGCTCTGTATGGAATCGAACTGAAATCGTGCAATTAGAAAAATGTCATATCAATTAGAACTCATAACGTTCTTCGCTAGGCTTGATAAAAAATACCAAGTAGCAACGTCATGTCCGGAACGATATGCGCACGCGCTGATCGTGATCATACAGGGACAAGTGATCAAAATAAAAAAGTGTAAACGCAAGACGCTTGTCACAGTGATCGAGTGATCGACTTTTCATAAAATCTGCTAATCAATTAACCAACGAGGATAACTTATTGCCGTATAGGCGATCTCTCGTTATTTGAATGTCTACGAAAGAATAAGATCGGCACAGGAAAAACGCGTACTTTTGCTTCAACAAAAGAGTACTTAAATTTTAGGGGTTTGAGTTGAATATTTTATCAAAAGCTTACTTTGTTTATTGATATTATACTAAACTTTCAGATTTAGCCCATATATACAGTCACCGCCAAAAAAATCTTGACACTTTCGATTTTTGATGTTTTGTTAAAAATCTAGAAATATACACAAGGAATCATTCTTAAACTCCTGGTGTATAAACAAAATAGTACACGTCATATATTTTGACAAAGATTTTCCCCCGAAATCTAACAGGGGACCGTCAATAAATTGAAAAAGAACGAAGATCTTTTGGATCACCCTGTCAAAACTAATGAAGCAAAACAGTTTAAACTGCAGATAATGATTAAGTGGCTTATTGTGATAAGTTGTGTCGATTTTTATGAATATAGCTTGAAAACTCGTAGAGAAATTAAAGTTTTTATAAAAACGGTCCAAAATTTTTCCAAGTTTTTTGCTTATAATTTTCAGAGCTCGTCATAAAACACAATAATCTTTTCAGAAAACATGACAAACAACATTAAACATAACATCCTGTAATCAGAATTAAAAAATAATAAAAAATGTATGAAAAATGAACGGGTTTACTAAATAATTTTTTACTGCGCATGCGTCAACGCTATTAAAATTTCATTTGCATATTATGTTAGTTAAATGTATAGAGCAACTTTTGTGAAAGTCTCAAAAACATAGCTTAAAATCTCTAAAAATTATCGTCAATAGAATATGGTCAAAATCCGTTATTCCCAAAATAAAGCCAAAAGATAAGGAGCTGTATCCAAATTTAGTACTACGTGCAATACTGTGTAGGTACTAATCAATGGAATATGGATACAGCCCCTCATCTTTTTGCTTCATTTTGGGAATAATGGATTTTGACAATATTCTATTAACGATAATTTTCAGAGTTTTCAAGCTATGTTTTTGAGACCTTCACAAAAGTTGCTCTATACATTTAACTAACATAATATGCAAATGAAATTTTAATAGCGTTGACGCATGCGCAGTAAAAAACTATTTAGTAAACCCGTTCATTTTTCATACATTTTTTATTATTTTTTAATTCTGATTACAGGGTGGTATGTACAATGTTGTTTGTCATGTTTTCTGAAAAGATTATTGTGTTTTATGACGAGCTCTGAAAATTATATGCAAAAAAACTTGGAAAAACTTTGGACCGTTTTTATAAAAACTTTAATTTCTCTACGAGTTTTCAAGCTATATTCATAAAAATCGACAAAACTTATCACAATAAGCCACTTAATTATTATCTGCAGTTTAAACTGTTTTGCTTCATTAGTTTTGACAGGGTGATCCAAAAGATCTTCGTTCTTTTTCAATTTATTGACGGTCCCCTGTTAGATTTCGGGGAAAAATCTTCGTCAAAATATATGACGTGTACTATTTTGTTTATACACCAGGAGTTTAAGAATGATTTCTTGTGTATATTTCTGGATTTTTAACAAAACATCAAAAATCGAAAGTGTCAAGATTTTTTTGGCGGTGAATGTAGTTTGTTTTCTCATATATTCATGCAGCTGATTTTTTTCCACCCCCCCCTCTCTTAAAGAGCTGAACAGATATCCACCATCTTAAGGGGTAAATTTATTCCTGAGTTATTTTAGACGGAAAAACTAACAAAAAAAATTTCTTGATTCTTTGTAAATCTTTGAACAAACATGTCTATACAGGATGTTTCGCTACCAGACAGACAAACATTGAGGGGTGATAGTAGACACGAAGACAAACATTATTAATTAGGAAACCATGGGGCGAAACGTCTTCTGTAGGAGCTAGGACCATTAAAATTTAAGGTCCGAAATTTTAAACGATGATAAAAAACGGAAAAAAGGGTCGATTCGTTTGCGGATTTCACTAAAATCATTCTTTATATCACGAGTTTTTAAAAAAAATTTTGAAAGTTACGTTCAAAAATTGTCGATAGAGGGCGCTTTAGATTTTAGAGTAACGAGCAACTACTTTTTACTCTTATTTTGTGCATGGGGTTGAAATTATTCTAAAGCTTAGACTTTAACTTAAATTTTAATTCCAAAATTGGTTCAATTAGTTAAATTAAGTTCAATGTTCGCTAGTTAACCGTTCCCAATGTAAAATTGGGAACGGTTAACTAGCGAACATTGAACAGTGAAGAGAGGGGGAGGTTTTAAAGGCTCATAAATTTTAGACAAAAAAAAAATCAATTTTTTGTGGTTTGCGTGTAAGTCATTCCCTTGGTAATTATTTTATTCAAAATGACGTACAGCTTTGGTGTCCTCATTTTTTGATAGAGGGCGCTTCCGACACATCTCTGACATTTCAGTGGCATTACTCCTGGGTGTTTTACTATCAGACCAAAATACATCCAGGCAGGCCCGTAGCCAGGATTTCTCTTCACGAGGGGCTCAAATCTTGAATTTTTTCCTGACCTGACAGCAATAATTTGTCTTATTTAAAGAATTAATAAAAATAATAAATCAGAATAAACCTAAGCACCCTGAATATAGTGCTTGATGTCCATGTCAAAAATTATTTCGTATTGTTTCGATTTCTGTTAATTTCTTCTGTTTTCAGAAGCAAGTTCCGTTTCCAAACCAATTTAAACAAGTTGGAAATTGAACGTGAAGCGTAGCAAATGAGGTGCGTTCATATAATAACGAAGTTTTAAAAACATTACTCTCATAAATCAATCTCAAAAAATTGTAAATAGTGAATTACAATTAAAACGCTCATCAAGCAATGTTCTCTCTATACCATTATGTAATGAAATACTTTTGTGTGGCCTTGTAAATCAATAACATATGTTCTTTGCACCACAAATTATGTAAAATGTAGATTATAATATGTACTTTATAGTTGCATAAATTTTATTAAGTTTGAATGAGTGTAACACCATTAAAATGCATTTGAAATATTTTCCATTGACCGTAATGTAACGGAATACTTTTGATTGTCCCTGTAATTGGTCTATGCATCCGATTTCCATAAAATTTGAACGAACTCGAGAAAATTATGTAATAATTATGTATTTTAAATTTCAAACATGTAAAATTCACTTGAAAATTTTCCCCATTGACCATAATGTAATTGAATATTTTTGATTGCCCCTGTAATTGATCTATGCACCGAGTTATCAAAAAATTTGAAATAACGCGACAAAATTATGTAATAATTATCTATTTTAAATTTCAAACGATTAAAATGAATTTGAAACTTTTTTCCTCCATTGACCGTAATGTAATGGAATACTTTTGATTGCCCCTGTAATTGATCTATGCACCCGATTATCAAAAAATTTGAAATAACGCGACAAAATTATGTAATAATTATGTATTTTAAATTTCAAACGATTAAAATGAATTTGAAACTTTTTCCCCATTGACCGTAATGTAATGGAATACTTTTGATTGCCCCTGTAACTGATCTATGCATCCGATTTTCATAAAATTTGAAATGACTCGACAAAATTTTGTAATAATTATGTATTTCAAATTTCGAACGATTCGGTTGGGTAGTTTTTGCGTTGTTATATGCGGACAGACGGACGGACAGACGAAGAGACGGATGGACAGACGGACGAACTGAACGACCACTATAGGTGCTACGTATTTACATAATTACGAACGCACCTAAAAATGGGAGTGTTTTTAAGAGGGGGAGGCACTGCAGCAAAAATTATAAATCACACATTAATAATGCTTGGCATGAGCCTCATTTATCCTATGAGATAAAATGCTAAAAAATTTGAAATGCAACAAACAATTTGAATAGATTAAAACACAGGATAAAAATTAGCACGCGAGTGTCTCGTACTACAAGCGCAAAGTCTTAAAATAGTTATTGTATCAGTATAATTAATTACACTTTTTTCCCCCGGAAGAAAAAAAAATAATTGATATTAATATATGTAATTATAACAATATTTATATTTCATATTCTCTTATTACAGTAATTATAAATGGTGATACAATAGAGCAATCTTCGTAATTTCTTGTCAGTCATGAGGCTGATTGCCTTATCAGCACTGTTAAAAAATCTGTGAATTCACGGTGAAACTACTGGCAGCAAAGTAGCCGAACTTTTACCGTTCCGTTAGTAGATTTTCCGTTGTGGGAAATACAAGAGAGGAAAACTCCGTTTAAAGAAGCAGTAACTTTCTGTTACAAAGTTTGATTTTTGATGATAATAATTTAATATAATTTTTAAAATTAATGAATCAATTAATCGTCAAAGAGTTCGAAATACCGAGTGATTTTAAGTTGCTATATTATTTTACTTAACTATTATTATTACCATCATTATTGTGTGTAATTTACTTGACGCCGTCCAGATGTTCGAACTCGGGAGCTATTGATAGCGGGACAAAACCTTACTAACTGAGCCAAAGCTGCTGATACCGGATTATACAAAGTATGTCTTTTATAAGTTAGTGGGAAAATCAGTTGTGCTTTTTAAAGATTTTCTTTCAAATATATTCCTTAGATTATTTGTAAACGTTTTATTTTATTTTATTTTAGACAGATGCATAATACTAATTATTGTTTAAAATCAGTTTTAATTTTTTAAATAGTTTAAATTAAAAAAAAAATCACTGTTTTTTTTTTCAAAAACTTTTTATACATTTTTAAAAAATAATAATGTTATAGACAATTTTTTGAAATTGTGATATACTATTTATTTATTTATATTTTGGTTAATTAACTAAAAGATTTTTTTAAATAAGAAATAAGATTAAATAAACAGAAAAAATGTAATTTAAAAGGGATTTTTATGTTTTCATTAGTTCATGGCGCCAGTGGGACCCGAATCCACAATCTGCGCTCGCAGGCGATTAGCGGTGTGGTGCCTTGACCACTCGGCCATGGAGCTCCCCACACAACGGAGTGTCTCTGTTTTTTGTTTCTATTACCATCCGTTTCATTATTTTCAGGAAATATGGTGGAATTTTCTGATTTTTAACGGAAAATGCCATTTTGTTGTGAAAAGGGGCTTTTTCTGCAAAATTCAGGAAAAAATATTCGTGAATTTCAGAATTTTTTTAACAGTGAGGGTTTACTGTTGTGTTCCAATCATTCCAAGATTACTCAGTATTTCGCCGACCATAACGCTTCGAGACAAAGGTTTAATTCTTTTCATTGTCATTAACCTTTCAACACTGGCTTGTTACCAGATTCAAGACTGTTAGAAAAATGTTTGATTATACTGTAATATGTTGCAATACAGTACTCACAAGTTTTATGATACCTGTGCATATCACAACATTGGTAATTATCTCGTATCATAACTCATGTTCAGTTTCATTTGAAACATTGACACTTTATCGGCAAATATTGAGGGAGATTATCGAATTGGCTTTCTTTTTCCTGGAAGCAAATCCTAGAAGAAATGTTTGAAAATCTGTTATAATGTCTTCATTCGAAATGAACCTTTCATTCAAATTTTTACTAAGACTTTCTACTCAGGATTAAAAACCAAAATCCTATAATACCCTTCAGCCCATACCATTTGGGGATTTACCCGTGTTGCTTGCCTAAATATTAATCTTGGTATCTTTATTTCAGTTTTAATGAATATCTTCTCCAAGTTTTGATCAGTAGCGGCTGGTCAGGGGGTGCTGCATTAATTTATTCACACCACTAAAATTGTATGGTTATTTCAGTTTTATTTAATCAACAAAATTTGTTGAATAAATAATATGAAAGTTTTTGTTAAATTTTAGTGGTATGAAAAATTAGATGCAGCACTCCCTGAGGAGCCGCTACTGGTTTTGATGCAAAATGAAAAAATGAAATATCTTTCAAAAGATTTCCATTGTGTTTTCTTTATGCTCTTGTAAAATAATGGCATCTTTAGCATGAGTTATTGCCAATATCATATCACGAAATTTTCCTGGAAGAACTTACAACGGCTTTGTCAGACTGCTTGTGAAAAGCTTGTCCCAAACAATCAGGCTTATAAAAAAAATCACTCGATGACTACTGCGAAGTAAGTTCTAGCTGTTGGAGATATATTTCACGTGTTTTTCCGAAATATTTTCTAAGCTAATGCAAATGAATTTAAATAGATTAACAAAAGTTAATATGTTTTCATGCCTTTCAAAAAATCTTGTATAGAAAAAATAAAAGCTTTTATTTTTTCTTCTGGGACATATGATAAAATTGCTTTTTAAAGGAATGCATTTACTCTTGCTTGAATTCATAAAATATTGTCACTTCATTGACAATTCCAAGACAGTTTCGGATGGCAAGAATCAACAAGCTGTTGAACAATGCAAGGTTTAGCCTATGATTTGCATAATGGGTGTTTCTAATTTTTGAATACTTCTGATGACTGGACTTCACTAACCTGACCAGAAATATTGGCTGCTACGTCATGCGTCTATGTACTGAAACTCTACATAAGGGTATCCAACTCTAAAATGGGTAATTCTTCAAAAGACAGAGAAACTTTTTTAGGCAGACTAATCTGTGTATGTTTTTAGGTGCTTTCGTAATTATGTAAATACGTAGCACCTACAATTGTCGTCCAAACCGTCTGTCTGTCTGTGCGTCCGCATATAACAACGCAAAAACTACCCAACCGAATCGTTTGAAATTTAAAATATACAATTATTACATAGTTTTGTCGAGTTATTTCAAATATTTTTGAAAATCGGATGCATTGATGTATTACAGGGACAATCAAAGTATTCCATTACATTAAGGTCAATGGGTAAAAAGTTTCAAATGCATTTTAATGGTGTTACACTCAAAAGAACGTAATAAAATTGATATGCATGCATGAAGTATATTGTACATTTTGCACAATCTGTGGTGCAAAAAAAAAAAAAAAAAAAAAAAAAAAAAAAGATATTGATTTACATGGCCTAGAGGTCTGCACGGGCCGGAATTTCCAGGCCCGGGAACGGCCCGGCCCGTTCTAAAACTCAAAAGTTCGGCCCGGCCCGTTGTAAAACTCAAAAGTTCGGCCCGGGCCCGGCCCGGCCTGTTTAAATTTTTATATTTTAGTCCCGGCCCGTTTTGGCCGTTACAATTTCTACGATTTCTAAAAAATTTAGATTTTTATCATATAACTAAGATTCCTTTAAAGAATACTGCATACATATGCTATGGAATGATTTTACAGTATATTTTACAGCAAATACACATTAACAACATTAATGATTACTTACTAATGATTACTCAACATTCGAATAAAGATTCATTAAAAAATTAATATGGCTTAGAATAAAAGAAAAAAGAAAGAAAGCTAAAAACATCGTTAATTTTGAAGCGGTTTAATAAAAGAAGATTTATAAATATATTTCTATGTCATTTTACTATAGATTTCAAATCCAAATTCATTCTTAAATTCAAAAAAGCTTCTTTCTGATACATTTCTAAATTATTTTTTTTTTCTCAGAAACGCATAAAATTAGCAGATATCTTTATTCAGAAACTATATAATCGAATGGCGTTATCCATTTTTTGATACAAGCAATTTAAGAATACTGCAAACAAATGAAATACTATCATTATTAGCGTTTTGAATAGAATTTTCGGAAGCAATAGCAAGAAAAGGGAGAAAAACATGCAATCATTTGAGAAACTATTATATCTCAACATGGTTATACAAGTATTTTATTTACAAAAAATGAAAAACGCTATTCGATTCCAAATCCCTTCTATAGTTAGGCTTATCACTTTTATACTTTTACAATTTAAAATTAATCAGAAAATGTGTGAAACTTTCGCATTATTGAGAAATTAATTTAAAAATCATCAAGAAGTATATATCCAAGGATTAAGCTAACATAAGTTCTTTATCGCTGTTAATAATTTCACAAATCATGTTGTCCGCCCTACAGATCTTGAGAACAATTAAGTCTGGTTCCATTCCGGCCAGTCTATATGTAGAAAAACAATGCAAGCGTGATCTCGGACCGGCATGAGTCAGCTAAAAAAATATTAAAAAGGGTTACACATAATGTAATTCTCCGATGCTGATACACTGTGCATTTTTATATTGATGCTGTCAAACTAGTATGGCCACATTTATACTTATTCTCGTTAAAACAATTTCCGTTGAAAATAGCTCATATTTTATCGTTTCTGCCAAAATCTTCAGAACGGGCCGATAGGCCCGAAAATTTTTTTTATCGGCCCGGCCCGTCTGGCCCGTTCAATTTTTTTGCCGGCCCGGCCCGTTTATGTTGTTTGTCGGCCCGGCCCGTTGAAAAAACTATTCTAAATCTGCCGGCGCGGCCCGTTAGAAAATTCGAAACGATTCCGCCGGCCCGGGCCGGGCCGGGTACGGGCCACGGGCCAGGCCCGGGCCCGTGCAGACCTCTAACATGGCCACACAAAAGTAATCCATTACATAATGGTATAGGGAGAACATTGTTTGGTGTGCGTTTTAATTGTAATTAACTATTTAGCATTTTATGAGATTGATATATGTTTTGAGGAATACTACAAGTTATTTCCTGTATTAAAAAAACAGGTAGTATTTACGGGACACACAAAATGTTTTAGCTACTATACTGTATCTGAAATACTCTGTACTATTACGTCTATTACATATCGGAATAATTTTAATTATAATTATTTCCGTAATTATATACATAACTATCCCCTATATTTGTCGTTCAGTCTGTTAGTCCGTCTGTCCGTCCGTGCGTCTACCTGCCTGCATATAACAAAGCAAAAACTGCCCAACTAAATCTCATGATATTTAAAACATATAATTTTAGAGTAATTTTGTCGAGTCATTTTAAATTTTATGAAAATCAGGTGTTTAGTTTAATTAGGGAAACAATCAAAAGTATTCCATTACATTACGATCAATAGAAAAAATAGTTCCAAGTACTTTTTAATGAAATTACACTCTTTCGAATGTAATAGAATTGACATGAACGTATAAAGTATATATATACTAAAATATACATTCTGTACAATCTGTGATGCAAAGAATATTTATTATTAAATTACAGGGCCACAGAAACATATTCCACTCCATAATGCTATACGGGGAAACATAGTCTGAGGCGTGTTTTAATTATATTACTCTATTTCACATTTTATGAATCTGATATACGTTGCTGAGGTGTAACAGAAGTTACTTCCTGTATATTTACAGGAATACAAAAAAGATTTCGAACACTATACTGTATCCGAAATACTGTCTATTATAACAGGAAGATCTAAATATTTTTAAAACTACATTATCGTACGAACGCACCTAATTTGCTACGCTTCATGTGCAATTTCCAACTTGTTCTATCAAACAATCGCATGCAAACTATTTAAAGCAAGGTGTTTCAACGAAGAGTGCGGACGATGTGAACGTGTATACAGTATCGTTTTTCTTCGTACTATTCTTTTTCAGAATTTCCTGCTAATAGAGTTTTTTAATAAAAATTCCTTCACACCTACAACATCATTTTCAAAGATATATATATACTAAATCATTAATTTTCACATGATTTTAATATAGGTGGCTATTACAGCTTTTAGCTTTCTTTATAAAACATTTTAACAGTGGGTAAGTTTAAGCTTTTATTGCATGCGGGATGTAATGAGGGTAGAGAAAATATGTTTTATATTTTACACCTAAAGTTAATTTTTACACTTTAAAAAAAGTCTGTAAAGTTACTAAAGGTTTTCTAAGAAACTGAGATTCCTAGAACTTTCTATGCAACGGCAACAGCAAATATTCATGTAACAGACACAGATTTGCTCTGAAAATGAAAAAATCTGTCAGGTTACTAAGATTTTTTTTAAGAAACTGGGACTCCTAGAATATATTATATAACTGAAACCAAGGTTACAGATAAAATTTTAGTAAGATAACTGTAATTTTTTTAGATTCATTAGTAACGTTACAGATTTCTGTAGCTTTACAAAAATTAGTTTTGTAGATTTACATCTTTTCTTGTACAGTGCACAGGTAAAATGTTAGTAAGCATACAGATTCGGCAACTTTACATCTGTAAAATTATATATATATATATATATATATATATATATATATATATATTTTTTTTTTTTTTTTTTTTTTTTTTTTTTTTTTTTTTTTTTTTTTTTTTTTTACAGTGTACGTCATACGCGTATTCCAATTACTTTCCCTTGTTACTTTTCCTCAAACAACGATATGGATTTACAGTTATTTAATTTTACTCTGCATAAAGATAGTTAAATATTTTTAGTGATAGATACGAATAAAGAGCAAAATATCTGAATGAGCGATGTAACTGAAGATCACAGTAATTGCAACTAAATAACTTTATACTTTTATAACTAAAAATGTATGTAGTTTTAATGTAATGGAAGGTAGAAACAAGAAAAGCGTTGTCAATTTTCATTATCATTAGCGATAACTTAAAAAACTTTTTAAAACTTTCGGGAGGGGATTCAGCCCCCTTAGCCCCCTCCCTGGCTACGTGCCTTTAAGTCGGAATCACGTAGGAATGTAACGTTGAAAATGCCTTTTTTGCAAGTTACGGTTAAAGGAAGCAGAGAAAAAAGAAAAGAAACAGCAGAGAAAGAGCGACACGTTAATGTGACAGAAAACAGTTTATTTAAATGTTTAACAAGAAAAGGTGTCGAAATTACGACCAGAAGTAGTCCGGCAAGTTTGAGAGCGGTTTCCTTGCGGTAGATGGCGCTAAACGGTAATGCACCTGAGCAGCGATCACTTTGAAGTGCACTGTAAAAAAAAATCTGTAAAGGTACTAAACATTTTCTAGGAAACTGGGATTCCAAGAACTTTTCATGTAACGATAACAGGAAAAATCCATGGAACCGATTCTAAAACTTGAGTTTCTGCTGTTACCGTTACAGGAAAAGTTCTTGGAATCCCAGTTTCCTAGATAAAGTGTAGTACCTTTACAGATTTTTTTTACAGTGTGATCATTCGCGAACCGGTTCCAAAGGTAACAGAATGAAGTATTTGAACGATGAACAACACATTAGGGCTCCTCCACATTTTACCAATGACGTTTGCCGAACACTTCAAACACATTACATAAGGACAGTGGTGAATAGGTCGTAGTGGTCCGGTTCATTGGCCTGCCAGATCGCCGGAACTATCATGTATGGACTTCTTCTGCTGGGATCAAATGAAAAATTGGGTGTATGAGACTCCCGTGCCATCAGTTGAAGACCTCGCAGCTGTTATTTATGTATCTGCCCGAAAACTATCAGAGATAGTAGGAATCTTTCAATACGTGAGGAATTCCACACGATGCCGCTGTCAAGCATGTCAGACTACTTCTGGTCGTAATTTCGAAACCTTTTGTTGTAAAACATTTAAATAGACTGTTTTCTCGCTCGTTAACGTGTCGCTCTTTCTCTGCTGTTTCTGTTTTCTTTTCTCTGCTTCCTTTAACCGTAACTCGCAAAAATGGCATTTCCAACGTTAGATTCCTATGTGATTTCGAGTCGTCTTTGCATCGGTAACACGTTCTGGAAGTATGTTGGGCTGGTAGTAAAACACTCAGGAGTAATGCCATTGAAATGTCAGAGATGTGTCAGAAGCGCCCTCTATCAAAAAATGAGGACACCAAAGCTGTACGTCATTTTGAATAAAATAATTACCAAGGGAATGACTTATACGCAAACCACAACAAAATCGATTTGTTTGTCCAATATTTATGAGCGTTTAAAATCTCCCCCTCTGTTCACAGTTAAATTTTTGCTAGTTACCTGATCCCAATGTTTCCGATTTTGGGCTTAAAATTTAAGTTAAAGTCTAAACTTTAGAATAGTTTCAACCCCATGCACAAAATAACGGTAAAAAGTAATTGTTCGTTACTCAAAGGTCTAAATCGCCCTCTATCGACAATTTTTGATTGTAACCTTTAAATTTTTTTTCTTAAAAAATCGTGATATAAAAACGATTTTAGTGAAAACTGCAAACGAATCAACCCTTTTTTCCGTTTTTTATCATCGTTTGAAATTTTGGACCTTGAAGTTTGATGGCTTCTAGCTCCTACGGAAGACGTTTGCGCCCCATGGTTTCCAATTTAATAATGTTTGTTTTCATGTCTACTGTCATCCCTCAAAGTTTGTCGGTCTGGTAGCGAAACACCCTGTATAACATTCGAGGTAGTTCTGTACGTTGATGAAAATAATCTTCGATTTAAAAACTTTCCTATTCACTGAAGAAAAAAGATATAATAGTAAAACTAATATGTATATTTTTTCAAAGTATCTTAGTGTTTTATTTGCGAATTTTTGGTAATAAGTATTATCGGTAATAATATTTATTGCATTAACTTATTAAAAAAAATTAACACATAGTTATTTTTTTAAATTGCCTTTTAATCGAAAAAATGTATACAGGCTGGTTCTAAATTGTTCTTACAAAAAAAGAAGGGTGATAATACACATCAAGACAAACAATATTAAATAGGAAACCAAGGGTCCCAAACGTTTTCCGATGGAGATAGCCGCTATTAAAGTTCAAAATTTCCAAAAATTTCAAATATTCATAAAAGACGGGAAAATTGGTCGATTGATTTGCGGTTTTCACTTAAACGATTAATTATGTCAGTATTGTCTTGAAAATAAATTATAAAGATAGATTTCAAAAAATGCCGATAGAGAGATCTTGAGACTTTGGAGTAACGAACAACTATTTTTGCCGTTATTTTTTGCATCTCATTAATTGTTTTCGGAATCTTAGACTTAAACTTAAATTTTGAACTTTAAATCTAAATAGTTGGGAGTGGTTAAGTAGCGCAAATTGAACTGTGTTCAGAAGGGGGGGGGGAAGGTTCAAAATTTCCAATGATTATAAAAAACGGAAAAATTGGTCGATTCTTGTGCGGTTTTCGCTAAATCCGATCTTTATGTCAGTATTTCCTTGAAAATAAATTTTACAGATAAAATTAAACAAAATTCCGTTAGTGGGCGCCTTAGACTTTGAAGTAACGTACAACTATTTTTAACCGTTATTTTATTTTTTTATTTTTTTTTTTTATCTCATTGTCGCGTGTCATTTGTATTGACCGTGAAATATTTTGAAATTTTATTTTTATTTACATTTAATATCATGGTCTATATTTTAATTTAATTTTTTACAATAGAGCGCGTGTTTTTTGTTATTTATATCTCATTGTCGCGTGTCATTTGTATTGACCCTGAAATATTTTGAAATTTTATTTTATTTATATTTATGATTATGGAACTTATTTGACGGTTTCGAAACATGTCAATGTCTTTTATTTTTATTATAACACCTTTCTTAAGTAAAATTAAAATTTTTATTAAAATGTTTATATAAAAGTTCAATGTTTTAAAATCTGATGATTTAAAAAAATCAATTGGATTTAATTAACTTTTTATCATCTTTTTTTTTTTTAATCTCTTTAAATATTTTCAAAAGCTTAGACTTAAAATTAATTTTGAGCTCAAAATCTGATTCATTTGGAATGATTATTTAGCGCAAAATTGAACCGTATTCCAGGGGGTAGGGTTAAATTTCAACTCCTGAACACCATTCAGTTTGCGTTTCTTAACCCCTCCCACCGATTCAGAATTTGAGTTCGAAATTTAAGTCTAAGCTTTTGCAAGCATTTAATTAGATACAAAAATAACGGTAAGATTGTTGTTGTTTTCTCTAAGCTACTAAAAGCAATAATAATCAACACGTTCATGTGTTACTTTCATGCGTATAAAAGATTTGTGGTGTTTTCTTGTGCAAATTGCATGAATGTCAGAAATATGAAGTGTCATAAATCAATCATTTTTACCTTCGTATAGTTTGTATTTAGCCTTTAATCTTTTTCAAGACTAACATTTTATGGATGAATTTGTATGTAATTTTTTTTCAACAGTTTAAAAAAATAACTTTCATGATTTTATAAAAAGCTGTTTAGAAAAATCCATTTATGAATGACAGACAGAAAAAGAAAGAAAAAAAAGGCTGTTATTTATTAAAATGAAGAACTAAATATAGAACATGACATATTTCTAGAATATTTTAAATAATAAACAGAGAAAGTAGAAAAAATAAACATTAGAAATTATTCTGTTTTCTAATATTCTTAGTGTATTACTTTTTCATAAGAATTTTACACATTAGTTTGGTGCTGCCATCTATTATCAATATTCATAAATGATTATCATTGCCAAGGTATAGGTTTTCAGCCTTTTAGACTGAAATAATTTGGAACTAGAAAGTCCGGAAGATAATTTTTAATGTTATGTGATCACAAACTGTCTATAATAAAATAAAGCTATATTTTCAACACGAAACGTAGTGGTAGTTTTGTGGTTTGTGGTATCAGATTAAGAAATCTCAGTCTGTAGAGTTTATTATTTAAAAGGTGAATTGATGTTTTTTTTTTTTTTTTTACCTTTACACTGTAGAACAGAAAAGCAAAGTAAATAGTAAAGAATTTGCGAAAGATGATTATGTATATATATATTCAAATACCGTATTATAATATTAAACATTGGAATGCAAATTTTTTCGTATTACTAATCAATTCGTGTGCAAATAAAATAAAATATTTTACCAATATGAAATTAGAAATGAAATTCGTCGTAATACAAAAGATGTATTGAACATTTTCCCAAGTGGAATTAAAAAACAAAAAAAAAATTAAAAAATATATATGTAAAATACAAAGAGAAACGGTTGGTATTCTCCAATTGTCGGTATAAAGGAAAAAGAAAATAGTACTTCTGTTATTTATATGAATGACCTTTGATTACAATCAAATATCTCTCTAGCTGTTTAAAAACTGTAGAGCCCAAAATGTTATTTATGCCAGGGCTGTGTTCAGCAGACTTCCGAACCACTTCATCTTATCGTTGCATTTCCTTAAAAAACTAGTCGTTGGGGGCCCCCCTAATACTTACCCATCATGGATATGCATAATATAAAATATGAAAATAAAACATGTGTAAACTATTTATAAAATGCACTGCCATTCCAAAATAAAATTTAAACGCAAATTTAAATAGTTTTAATATACATACATAGTCATACTTTATTAATGAATTGCTGATCAGCAAAATTCGACAAATTATATGAAACGCCAAAATACTCAAGTAATACCGGATTGCGTAAAAGAAACATCCTTATAACTCTAAAAATAATAATCATATTAACTAACAATTTACTGCGTCGGATGAAGCGTCTCACTTCCAATTAAAATATATCTTTGAATTGAAATTTGATTGAAATACAGCGTCATGAAAAATCAAAGAATGCGGAAAACAGGATTACAAATATCTCGGCAACTAATAATTCGATCGACTTCGTTCTTTATGCAAAATTTGTGTTATTTTATTTCCTTTTACATCCACTCTTTAAAATAAAAAATTCGAAAAACTTTATATACCTTTCATCAGAATGAATTTTTCGAGAGTCCGAAAAAAATAGTTCTGGATAATCGAGGTTACTGATATTAAATAGGCTTCGTCCCATTCTTAGATAATAAGTACATGCGAAATTTCAAGTCTCTGTGTCAACTTGTTCGGGAGATAGAGCGTTTACAGACAGACAGACTGACAGACAGACAGACAGACGGACGGCAAATAATTTTTCAAAAAAATATGTTTTTCGGAATCTGAAACTTGTAAATCCGCCAAAAATTTTTTTTTTCGATTTTCAAAACGATTGCAAGATTTACCCTATACTACGTATGATGGGTAAGTAAAATGCAACTTTTAATAACAAATATTTAACATGAGTAGAATTCCGAGGCAATTTTGAATTTTATGTTATTAAGGTTTTTTACTCAGCTTCTTTTAAAATTTTTATTATTCAAGTTAAATGTTCAAATTTCTAATTTTATTTCATTTTTTTATTTCAAATACTTGTGCTGTGTGATCTGTTTTTTTTTTTTTTTTTTTTTTTTTTTTATTATTATTATTATTTAAAGAAGTACAAACATCATTTTCGAGGTTAAAAAAAAAAAAAAAAAAAAAAAAAAAACACGGCGCATGGCCCATCGCGATATTGTTATTTCAGAATTTAAGATATGCCTTTTCGGATAGATTAAGAAAAAGATTATATTTCTGTATTTGCAATGGGAATGATTTTCAGGCAGAAAATTAAAGACCCCTGCAATAGAAAATACCGTTATTTCTGTTGATACAAATCGATAATAGATGGCAGCACCAAACTGTTTTTCACTTCAGTGATACATGAAACAAAATTATCAAATAAAAGAATTTCTGATAGTGAATACCCCCACCACCCTGTTTAATATACAAAATAATGCAGCCATGAATTAATTTGTAGAAAATTGCCTTTAAATTTCGGTTATTAGAAACTTTTATTTTCTTTGAAACGCTCTAATTTGTTATTAGATATGCTTTATAGAAATAATTTTTATAACTGTATTAATGGAAAGTTAATTTTAAAAGTTTAAAGGTCGCACAATTTCATTCACAAAATATGAACACGGAATATTACGGTTGAAGGTGAAAAAATTGCAACACCATGAACACCATTGCAACACCAATGCCCCACCAGTGGCCGCGAGTTTCTGACCTCCAAACTGGTAGACGGTAGGTGCTGGGTTCGAACCCAATCGCGACCGTCGGCCTAACCGTTCGGAGTTTTCCGTGGTTTCTTCGAGCCTTGCGTAAATACGGGTTAGGTTCCCTTAGAAAGACCCCCACGGAGGGCATCCCACCCCATAGGGCCTATATCCTATAGCGTAGATAATCGGCCGACGTGAATACAACAACAACAACAACCATGATGCAATTGCTTTATGCATCTATATATTCATTAAATCGCTAAGAGATGGCAGCACCGAAGGACATGTAGAGACGTTATTGTATCGACTTTATGTCTTTTTTCAAATATTTGTCTTAATGTCATTTAATGACAAATGTTCCATCTTTAATTCAGGCCAGGGATGCAGTAGAAGGTATATGGGAGTATACTCCGTATGCCTTCTGGATTCTTTTAAAGGAATACCGTATACCCTCTGTTTCTCAAGAAAGGTATAGTATACACACTCTAGGGTATACCCTCTGCTTAGAGCGTATATCCTATGTTGTTTTTACGACTTCTTTCCTGATTCAGGCTAAAATTAATGAGTAAAAAAAATAATCGATGTTAATGAAAATTATTATATTTTAAGATTAAGAATTATTAAGAATTATTATATTTTAAGATTATAAGAGCCAAATAAAAAATACAAAAAAAACCTTTTGAAAATGCGGATATTTACTTTATTTAAAGAACAAATTGATGAAAAATAAAAAGAAAAATAGAAAAGAAATAAATAGCTTAAAAAAAATACTTATAGAAACTGACAAGAGCCTGTTATACTAAAAACACATTGGTTCTTTATTTAAAGACTAAATTGATTAAAACAATAAAAAACAGAAAGAGAAAATAAAGGAAATAACTCCGAATCATACATATAGAAGCTGACAAGAGTCTGTTATGTTACAATGTTTTTCGAGCATTGGATTTCCTTGAATAAATACTGGTTAGGTTCTCCTAGAAATTATTTGTCTGTCAACGTTATAGATATGATATATTTTATAATAATTCTAAATCGTTAAGATTAGTTTATGCAGTTTTATAGGATATATAAACTAAAATTCGTAACGTAACTTTTAAAACCTGATAAGATAACAATGTAATGTTTGAAATAAACTAAATTTATTCTTGGCGAATTTTAAATCCCTTGTTATGGCAAATGAATGCGATGTGGACTCTGATTAGTGAGAAAAAACGTGTCTACCATATCATTTTTTTCCAAAACGGCAGAAAATCCTGCCTAATTTTGAATGGTGTGCGCTCATTTCCAAAGTAACGTTTAAACTTTGAAAGTATAAAAAAAAATTAAAAAATAATATAACGAGATTGTAATTTAAGAAATTACAACAACTATTTGAAAATGATAATTTCAAAAATTCAAATTTTAAAGACCTATAAATAAATTCTATATTTAAATCAATAATAATAATTAACGTCATTTTTAGGATGATCATAACGAGTCATATATTACGCAAGCCATGCAATAGACATTAATATTCCTACCCAATAATAATAATAATAAAAAAACAGTAGTTTATAGATATACAGTAAAACCCCGATAATTCGGATTAAATGGGACCAGTCCTACCCGGATTATCGAAAATCCGGATTATCCGGAGAATTAGAAAAAAAAATGAAATGAAATAAAACATACTTACGGAAAATCACCTTTATGTTAAACTTATTGAATATTTAGAGGTAGTAAAAATGTTTACTTTGCAATAAAAAAGTTTGTAATTTTCTGCTGTGCCAGTTTTCTATGCCTTTTGCAAGCCGTAGGTCACGCACCCGCTTCAGCATAAGTAGTTTGTTGGATGTAGTTTAAATAAGAGTTTAAATAAGAAAGCTTAAGGAGGTATTCTTCGGAAAATATTTCAGAAAATATTTTTTTTAATTCAGAATACGACGATGAAACAAGCTAATGCTATGGAAATTAGCCAATCGCTTTTTAAGATTTGAAAAAAATAAAAATAAAAATAAAAATAAAAAATAAAAAAAATAAAAAATCAATCCGGATAATCCGAAGATCCGGATTAATGGGGTCCGAATTAGCGGAGTTCTAATATACAACTTTAACTGTTTAAAATGTGCATTTTTATTGGATGGCGTTAATCAGACTGACTTCTGAACGCCTTAAAACGTGGGTTAAATTGTTGTGTAGAGAAAAAAAATGCACTTTTAAATGAAATTTGTTTGAAATCTTTATCACAATATGTTTTCAAGTTATTATTATTTTAAAAGTTTTTATTACTTTTTTTGTCATCGTGACAACAGTAGTATTCCATTTCGGCCATTAAACAAGGACTAATCAGAAAACGAAATAAAATAAAATAAGTCGAGGAATTCAACCTATAAAAAGATTCAGATATACTTCAAATTTCCTAGTTCTCTACTGAGGACAACAACTATTTCCAAGCAGTTAAAATGTGTATTAAATTAAACAAGATGAAGTAGGTATGCGGAGCGATAAGGGCAACTAATGATGGTAAATGAATCAACTGCCTAATATGAGCAGCCGAATGACACGAATCGTATCTTGTTTGTGTGCATGGAATTCGAAGGAAAGATTATTAAGCGTTATTATCATTCAACAGTATTATTATTATTATTATTATTATTATTATTATTATTATTATTATTATTATTATTATTATTATTATTATTATTATTATTATTATTATTATCATCATCATCATCATCATTAATATTATATTATTAATAAGCATTATTACTATTCTCAGGGCATTCTTATAATCTTTAATTATGATTAAAATTTTCAAATTTACTTGCAGTGATTTGTCTTTCGACTCTCGTCTTCTGTCTCCTAATTTTAGATATTCTCGTCTAAAGTGCTTCTTGATTTCATCTAATGAGGGAAAGGGGGGGGGGGGAATCCCGTATTGTCTATTTAAATTCTTTTCTAAATTACATTCTTTCTGATATACATAAGGAATAATTTTTTTTTCTTAAACATATAAAATAATTTCAAATAAATTAAAAGAAAAATTAACAAAGAGACTATTAATGGTTTTTAAAAAAGATTTTATAAAAGTAAAATAACAAAAACAATTTTTAAAAACTGTGCTTATATAAACAATAATATAAAGTAGAATACTTCATGATTACTATTTGTAATTTTTTATTCGTTTCATATTTGAAATTTATGACTGAAATTAAGTGTTTTTAAACGTAATCTGCTTATTTTCTTATACATACACAAAAAAAAATTTCAAAGCAAACATTAAATCGCAAACTAAAATAAATCATATAAACACATGAATTTTTATGCTGACAAAATGCAGGTATATTTATATAATTTATATATAAAAAAAATTTCTAGAAATTATATGAAAGAGCGCAAGCGCTATAATTAGAATGTTAGAAATAACTAATTTATAACCAACAAAATACTTTAAATACTTTTTTTTCCTATTGAAATTGAAAAAAAAAAAAAAATCATATAATAACGAATTTTTGAATTTCCTAACTAAACATTTTTTAAAAATATTTTTTCTAACGTCAAACGGCATTTAATATTTTATTTAAATTATTTGAGGTAACTTTATTTATAGTTATGAAACAAAACTATCAACGCTCTTTTATTACTCATCTTTTAAAAACAAAATTTTTAAAAGATTTTTTTTTAAACCGGTACAAAAAAATTAAATAGCTCTAAGAAAAAGAAAAAGAAAAAAAAAAAAAGCTGAAATTAAGTAATACTTTAGTCGAGAATGTCTGAAATCAGGAAAAATTACTACAGGCAATAAACCCTGAAAATACATCAGAAAATTTTACGTAACACGTTGAGTGCCACGTCATTCACCGGTGACTGACATTAAACTTTCCTTCTAGCTAGCATCATTCACCAGTAACAGACAGTTAAAAAAACGATATAAAGATAAAATTGTTTTAAGTAATCATTGAAAAATTATTTAAAATTTACTTAACATTTATTTAACATAAGATTATATTTTCTTAATAGTTACTAAAACATTATATATAGTTTTTTCAGTTTCAGTATCAGTCATCGTGGAACTCACCGAGTTAAATACAGACTGACCGAAAAGGTAATCATAAAATAAGAAACTTTCTCTTAGTGAATTAATCAGTTGAGAATTTTTTACTTGGAATTAAACAAAGTCAAATTTCGAGAAAATAATCTACGGAAAATAAACTACGAGGTTCGCTAATCCACAGTTTGCTGAGAACTGGTACTAGGGTGCGGATAAAGATATTTGCAAGTAGGTTAAACAATTAATATTCTTTGGCGACATCAAAGTGGTTCAGAATCGCCCAAATGTTAGGCCTTCTAGAATATTGAGAAGGTTCTTATACTTATCTCGTTCTTATACTATTCATTCATCTCCGTATGGTGAACTTCAGTTTCATCCGTCATAGCTCCACCCATATCCAAATCGATATTTTGATGCACACGCCCATTCATTCATACTGAACGGTCCTTGAGTGTGACAAATATTTTGGAAGTAACTTGTATTCGAATTTTTAACTGTCTGAATGTATGGCACAATTGAAATACCTCGTCTATAAGTTATTATTATTAAAATTAGTCAATATTATTAAACTAACAAAAATAAATAAGGAAGACTTCCTTAAATGTACGAAAATTTCGGAATAGTTTCAATACTTTCTGTAATAGAATCTATATTCCACTTTTAAAAGTTTTTCTGAAAATTAAGTTGAAGGAATTCAGAAATTTCATCGAACAATAACACAAAGGGGAAAAAACCTGATTTTGCATTTTTGCTAGATTTTAAAAATTAACCGTCAATCAAAAAAAAAAAAGAAAAAAAAATGTGTTTTTTGTTGTTAATGTTGTTGTATTTATTATGGTGAATTTATCAATCTCCTAATTTGACCTTGTGTTTCTGCTTACAATATTGAGCTTTCCGCTTTTTTTACGTAGTTGTAGGATTTCAATCTTGATATTTAATTGTTTAAAAAAAATATTAATTAATTATACAGATCTGAAAAATTTTATTTTCTGTTATTACTGTTATTATTATTAACTAGGTTTTAGAAAATAAATAATTCTGTTTATTGCCTGGTAGAAAATTTAAAATTATGACTTTTACTATAAGGTTAAATAAAAGTAGTATATAAAAGATTTTAAACTATTCGATGCAGTTTTCGAATGAATAAAGATAATAAATATATTACCAGTGATGATCAGTACCGAAAGTACTACAAGTAAAATATTAAAATGGTATGAACTTTTTTAGGAAGAAATGTATTTAAGGAAGAAACATATATTTCTGTTATT
Source organism: Maratus speculifer (assembly GCA_964019185.1). Lineage (NCBI taxonomy): Eukaryota > Metazoa > Arthropoda > Arachnida > Araneae > Salticidae > Maratus > Maratus speculifer. Next base: position 4,447,650 of record CAXHSM010000010.1, read on the forward strand.
TTTGTTTCGAGTCTACAGATCAGTTTTGAAATGGGAGATTATTTCAGGTGCTTAAAGAAATATGTCACCTTTTATCAACGCGTTCCTTCAAGTATTTACAAAGAACACACAGATTAAGGCACACAGATTAATTTATTAATTGTTAAAGGTATTTGTGTATTAAGACGGACATAAACTCAATCAATACAATACAGCAACGATACACTATGGATCCAGGTTCGAATCCTAGCCCCGGATAATCTTTCACTCGATGTTGGGTTATTGTATTAATTGTGATCATGTCTATCTTAATACATATTTATCTTTTATAATTTACAAATAATTGAACATATGAAATTCCTTTAGATCTTTTATTGAAAAAAATTTCGTAACTGATTTTTTTTTGCTGTAAATAAAAAGATACTATCTGTTTAGTTTATTGTCTGAAAAATAGCGCTAGATATCAGAACTCTTAAAAAAAAAAAAAGAATAAGTGGTACGGGATTGAATTTGTGAATTTTGTACTGCATGAACTGACATTAAAATAACAAAAATAAAATTATTCACTCACGCCAGTAAAATTAAAGGATATTTTATTTTATGACATTATATTAGTTTTTGTATCTGAAAGGTTACCTGTAAAGTCCTTTTTAAACAACAGGGGAACGCCTGTATGGCATTAAGTTCTCCTTGTTGATATTTTAAAAAATAAGTTAGTTAATATTCAGTAAATCCTTTGGGGTCATGGTCGCACTAAATTGCACAGTCCAAAGGGATAAACAAACTGAAACTCCTCCCATATACTATTAAGCAAACATCATCTACTGGTAAAAATCCTTTAAAAATACGTTCTGCAGGTTTCTTTAAATTAATTTAAAATTACTTTTTGCTTTAACGAAATGAAAACATTTTTCAATATATTCTTAAAATAATTGTAATATTTTCTTTTTGTGACTACCCATAACGTTTTCATTTTATGATATGCTATCATGAGTTAGTAAGTAAAATTAATAATAATAAAAGAGAAAGAGGGAGGGATATATTTTAGTACGTACTAATTATTCAATTTATATGTTTTAACATTGAAGTTCTGCTTTGTATCTTAAAGAATTTTATTTTAATTCTAACATTATCAATTACTTTCAAATATCTTTATCCAAATCTTACTTAGTTATTTGAATGATTTTTATAAATAAAATAGATTTATACAAAAGTATTTATGAAAGAATTATCTTAACCATTTTTAATAATTTACCTGAGAAAATAAACTATCTTTCATGCAAATAAATAAAACCCCACAAAAATGTACAACTTTTTTAATTTATTTCTGATAAAGGAATTTAAATGCGAGTTAGATTTTAAATAATGATAATACATGTTTATATTTGGACTTAAAAATATTAAAAAGGTTTGTTTTTAAATATATTTCAAATTTTAAATTCAAATTTAGTGTAGTACAAAATTTAAATAACACGTAGCTAAAAGTATTGTAAAGTAACTGATTGCCAAAAGTATTAATGTCTGAGAAAAATCCATGTTTAATTATTATTATTATTTAGGAATTCAAAGAAGAGATTTATTTTATTCATTATTTTTGCATCTCATTAAAAACAAGAAAAGCTTAATTGAAGAAACCCCTAAAAGTTTATTTTCATTCTAATATTATCAGTTACATTTAAATAACTTTATCCAAATCTTACTTAATTATTTGAATGATTTTTATAAATAAAATAGACAGATTTGTACAAACGTATTTATAAAAGAATTATCTTAGCCATTTTTAATAATTTACCAGAGAAAATAAATTAATTTTAATGCATAAAACAACTGAAAAAATGTTCAATTTTTTAACTTATTTTTGATGAAGGTAATGTGAGTTAAATATATATAAAAAAGGTATTCTTATATTTGGACTTAAAAAATAGTAAAAAGGCTTGCTTTTAAATATATTTAAAAATTTATATTCAAATTTAATGCCGTACAAAAATTAAATGACACTTAGCTAAAAGTATTATAAAGTAACCGATTGCTAAAAGTAAGTATTATATATTTTTTATCTCTCTTCTTTTTCTTTTATAAGGTATAAATTACTAAGAAAAATAAGATCCCAATCGGTTCTCGAAAATGAACTTTTCTTTCTCATTAACAAGATGCAAAAATAATAAATTGAAAAAAAGATCTTATTTGAATTCTTAAGCATATAAATGAAATATTTAATTTTAAAGTATATTTCCTCTGTCTCTCTTTTTAATTTCAAAGAATTTTTATGTAAATTCACTATCTTATGCTGTCATATCATAAAATGAAAATTTTATGGATAGTCACAGAAATAACTATATTGTTATCGTTATTATTATTTTAAGTATACTATGAAAAATGCTTTTAATGAACTACTAAGAAGAAAAAGGAAATGCAAAACTAATTTGGATTTAAATTTTAGCTAGATTAAACAAAAACTTTCTTACTACTTTTTTTAAGGCCAAATATAAGTGTATATGTATACTTTTTTATGTAACACGCTCTTAAATAATTATAAAGAAAAAATAAGTTTAAAAATTTGTGCATTTTTGCTGTTGTTTTTCACATTAAAAAATCACTTACATAACTAAACAAGGTTGGGATAAAGGTATTTGAAAACAACTGACAGCTAAAATTATTAGAAATTATTTGTTATTATTTTTTTTCTATACATCTCTCTTTAATTAAATGTAAATTCAAAATATCAGAAATTGAGTTCACAACGTCCATTTCGACACTATTTTCTGAAAAATCTACTCAAAAAAAAAAAAAAAAAAAAAAAAAAAAAAAAAAAAAAAAAAGGCGGGGAAATGAGTGTGATTAACTAGTTATTGAACAACAACACCTGCTAGTTTCACGCATTTCCGACACAATTAAATTGAAAATGATGTCATAAAATGGGCCTTTTAAGTTGAAAAACAGTCTTATCAAGATAAAAAACTAATGAGTAAAATATATATATATTTCTTAAGTAATAAAAATAATTAAATATGATTTCTCTATGAATAGTCGTAATTTTTTTCAATTTACTCCATGACGTCATAAACTAGTAAATCTGAATAAAATTTTTTAAGAAAAAATAAATAAATAAATAAATAAAAATAAATAAATAAATAAATAAATAAATAAAAATAAATAAATAAATAAATAAATAAATAAAAATAAATAAATAAAAGTAAAAATGACAAACAAATAAAATCTGTTAATATTAACAAAAGCTAGTTGTATGGCAAGATACACATGTATTCTTAAATAAAACTTCAATGCTAAAGCATATAAATTAAATATTTTATATTGACATACAACCCCCACCTCTGCTTTTTTTTTCTTTTAAATAAATTTTATTTCAAATTAAAATAGCTTATGATTTTATATCATAAAATGAAAATTTTATGGAAAGTCACAGAAAGGACATATAATAATAATAATAATAATTATTATTATTATTTTAAGAATATATAATTGTGCTTTTAATCCATTGATCAGAAAAAAATGTAAAATTAATTTAAAGAATCCTTCAAGATTTTATTATTTTATGATTAACCAGTATGGTTACTGGCCTTCGTTTCTAGTGTGGGAGGAGTCTGTAGTTTGTATATCCTGGAGCGTTGTGCGATTTAGCGCTCACCTAAAAATATATAGCAAACTATAATAAAGATCAGTTACTAAGATGAAGTTTCAATTGAGGCTCTTCTTTTTGATATAAATGCGTATGGGAAATAATAATAAAAAAAATATTTCAAATTGACACTATTTTAGAATTTCACGTGAAATCTAAACCCATCATAATTATCATCTTCTCAGAATTTACATACGCACATTTCAAATTTTATCAATGCAAGAAAAAAAAGGCGTATTTCTGTTACCACAATTACAAAATTCGTATTAAAAACTATAAAAAAAAATAATATGTCAAGAATGAATTGAGATACAGCTTTCAAATAGATTGCATTTAAAAAGTAAACATTTTTCTCGAAACGATGGTGTAAAAATTGAATATGTGCGATGTTTATAAGTGCAATACACTGCTCAAAATCTGACACTTCTGACACGAACGCAGGATTATTCCTACTGCCACGGTCCCTCCAGATGAAAATACGCTTATTATCCGGATGCACAGAAAAACGGGACTCGTCAGAAAACAGAATATTGCTCCATTCATTTCTCCTCCAGTTCATATGCTCGGTTGCCTACTCCATGCGGTCGCGACGATGCCTTGATGTTAATCTAATACATAACATCGGTCGGCGAGCATACAGACCTACAGCATGGAGCCGGTTTCAGACAGTCTGAGTTGAAATCGTGGTGCCTGTAGCCGAGCAAAAGTGTTGTTGGAGAAGAGTAGTGTTCATGTTTCGGTGTCTCCGAGCTGTTAACGCTAAATACCGATCTTCATTGGGCGTTGTTGCCCGTCTACGACCTTGCCCTGGTCTTCGGCCTGCACATCCACTCTCCAAAAAACGGTTCCAGATCCTGCAAATGACACTTTGTGACACTCTAATGGCTTGCGCTACTTCGCCTTGAGTTTGGCGCCCTTCTAACCTACCAACAATTCTCCAAGCTTCTGAATCTGTCAAATGACTTCGCTGAGACATCATACTCATCGAAACAAAGTAATCACTGAATGCCGATCATCCTTGTCTCCATTCTCTTTTATCCAGTTGAAAGTCAAATTTCATTCGCTGCCGCTGAAGCGACGTTTTTGACGTCGAACTCAAAATTTGCATACTCCACAGTTTGAAAACCAGAAAATTTTTCATTTGTGATTCTCTTCTTCTATTTTCGGCAAAAAAAATTTCGTTTATATCTTTATTTTATATAAAACTTCAAATATCCTTTAATTGTTTTGAGCAGTGTATATTCAGTACCGAAAATTGCAGAAACGAACTGCATGTGAAGGCGTTGCCATTCGCAAAATGACGTATGCGTTACGCACAGATACGTTTGGCCTTTATAATATAGATACGTATATTCAAATACATATACAAACATTTATACAAATATTATCTGAAATCTCCCTCAAAGAAAATATTCTTCGAGGAAGGCCTGATTAAAGGCTTGAAAGATGTTTTTAAATAATATAAACTATTAACATCGCTATTTGACTATTTTAATCACCTTTTAAGTAAACCTGAACATTTTAAAGTTCATAGTTTATATTTTGTAATTTTTTTTTTTTTTTTTTAACAAGGCGAAATTTGCGTTCTGTCATATATCTTTATATTTATTCCTACCATTCTTTTGTGAATAAACCGCAAAAGGGTGCAGATGAAAAAGTTTCCTGGAAAAGTGCAAAAGGGCAGCAAAACAAGCATTTAAATCGAACCTTAAACACAGAAGTAGGCGTAACGTATCATGTCAGTGCTTCCCAACCTCTTTTCTTTTGCGATCCGTTTCTTAGATTTTTCATTTCGAATTTCCCCCGTTTTACATAAACACGCTCTCCTCCACCCGTTCACTCAGCTACATACTAAGTACAAACATGTTTAAATAAAAGTTTATGCATAGGCTGACATGAAAAATATATTGCGCAATGCTTTAAAATTTTTACTGCAATTAAATAATTGAAACTCAAATTTATGTTTCGAATTCGGGAACGAATTCATCGTCAGAAAAATAATAAATTATTAAAAAAAATTAAAAGTGTTATGTTGCAAAATTTTATGTACAAAATCAAAATATTTATTTTTTACAAAGCACAAAAATCATTCACTAGTCTAAGATGATTCTATTGCATTTGATGAGATCGAATACGTAGTTTCCATTGATAACATGAGATTATGGAAGATTTTGGAAGTGAGTTTCACCATACTGCCTCGATCGCCTATTTGAGCTTTTGTACTGAGTAGTGCTGCTTTTTTTTTTTTTTTTTTAATGAATATATAAAAAGACTACTGAAATGTTGTTAAAAAAAGCAAAGAAAAAAAGAAAGGAAAAAGAAAAAACGTTCATTAAATCTACACTGGCGGCGAAACCTTAGAAAAACTTTTATTAATATGACTTCTTTTACATTTATTCCCATAGTCATACGATGTTTATGGGTTTCTTTCCTGTAACCTTGTAGATACCTTTTTTTTTTTTTTTTTTCAGAAACTTGTAGTTTACACTTAACATTACACACACATGAATTTATTAATAAGATGTATTATGAGAAATAAATTTTACTTGCAATCTAAAATAGGGCATTTTGCAAGCTTCGAAATAAAACAAAAAAACACATCTAGTGACAATTGAAGAAAAAAAAAGAGAGTTGTCATCTGATTATTCAAAGTTCATTTAAGATTATTGTCAATGTGTATTTTATTGACAACATTAATAATTAACCCTCAATACTTTTCTGATTTTATTTTAAAAGCCTACATTGGGTAGATTGCCGAACGGCTTCGTTGTTGATTAAAGGCGTGCTGTTCTCTTCAGTTCCGCCTACATGCTATTTTTTTTATATACAGCAAGCTGTTACTAGAAAGATTACGTGTTTGTACATAAGAATCCCTAACCCTTTTTCCTGATAGACTATGGAAAATTTTATAAAATCTCCAAGTTTTTTTTTTTTTTTTTTTTTTTTTTTTTTGATGGATTAACTTTGTAAACCTATCCAGGTAACTGATTTTCAGAAGAGGCGGGGCTGCAATAACCTGAAAACAGGTGTCATTAGAGTTTGATGGTCAACATTGTCAGAATGAAGTATATTTAATATATTAAATATGATGTAATAGATATCATTATCATCATTTTGGTATAGGAAACTGAATGTAATGATATTATTTTTAATGAAGGGATTCATTTTATTATTTATTTTTATATATAAACCACAGGTTTCTGAAAAAAACATCTCTGCAGGGTTGCAGGAAACAAACCCATAAACATCCTACGACTATGGGAATAGAAGTAAAGTATGTCATATTAATCAAAGTTTTTATAAGGTTTTGGCGCTTGTGTGGGCTTAATGAATATTTTTCTTTTTTTTTTTTTCTTTCTTTCTTTGCTTTTTTTCACAACTTTTCAGAAGTCTTTTTATATATTCATTTTTGTTTTATTTTATTTTGTTTTATTTATTTATTTATTTATTGCCATAGCTGTATTAAATTAAGTCTTTCACCCATATACTTTAGATTTCACCTTTAAATGATATCTTGATTTGAGAAACTTGTGCTTTGTTCATTTTGTGAGGATACTGTCCCTCCACTCTTGTAAAATGAGTCGAAATGCCTATACCTAATATCTTTATTGTATCGGTTCGAGGGACACAACAGATCTTTTAACAGCAGCAAGTGAATTTATTCTGGCATTAAAAAAAAAAAAAAAAAAAAAGTTGTAAAAAATTTTTTGTAATATTTTATGTTTTTGAAAATATATTTTTGAAAATTTTTATGCTCATTAAAAACATTTTTCAACACTATTGCAGGTTGTTGCTAGGAGATAATCAAATGAATCAATTAAATTGACCAATCGCATGAAATAAATTGATCAATTATTAATGAAACATTTGATATTCTTTAAAAATTTATTACTAATATTCAAAGTCTAAAATTATTAAATAAATTGTTCCATATTATGCTTGAAAATCTTTATGGATATTCATTAAGAACAAAGACCTATACAGATATACGTGTTAATGTTTATAAATTTTAAACATATTACAACTTTTAATGTATCCTTAGTTTATTTACTCAACTGAAATTTACGCTCTCTAATATAGTATTTAACAAAGTAATAACTAAAAAAGATGAAAAGCAAAAAAAATTTAAATTAAGTTTTTGCACATAAAATTTCATGATACAGGGGGTTCAAAAACGAATTTTTTTTACAGTTTCTTGGAATTTTTTTTATCTTATTTTATTCTTTTTTGCATTGCAAAACAATGACATATATTTAATATGACATGTTTGACAATGACAATATTTAATAACTTTTGATAACTAATGGACTCAAAAAATGATATCTTAAAACACATTATTATTTATTCTTTTTTGCATTGCAAAACAATGACATAATTATATATTTAATAACTTTTTATGACTAATGGGCTCAAAAAAGGAAATCCTGACGCACTGATGAATTGTTTACGATTTCATTTTTGTATAGTTCGAACATTTTTGCTGAAACCTATTTTAATATAACTCATATCTTGCTAAAATAGCGTTATAAGAAACAAATTGCTACTATGTTTAATTCTGCCAGTCAAGCCTCATTAACACCATTTTTTAAAAACATTATTTATAGAAATGAAAAAGAAAACGTATAGTTGTATATTCCATGTGGTAGACAGGGTCTGAAGAATAATGATAAAGTTTTGTAACAAATAAATTAAAAAATTGTACAAGGAAAAAAAAATACTTAAAACACATAAAAAACTTAGATTCCACCAAAAATAAATAAATAAATAAATATAAAACTATATCTAAATTAGTTTTAGAATATTTTTTTTTTCATTTTAAAATTACAAATATTTGTATTGTAGATTTTTTATTATACTTATGATGAGTGCGTATAAAATAATAAAACACGTATAAAATACAATAAAACATTTTAAAAAGTTTAAGAATTATTTCGATTAAGTTTAAAGGGATTCTAAGTTTTTAGACTATTTAATTTATCATATTTTTTAAAATTTGTTTTTATTTTTAAATGTTCAATTGATTTACCTTCCTTGTTACAAAAACGTAACATTAAACATAGAACTAACGGAATGAAATACATTAATAAACATTTTAAAATAAGCTTAAGATTTATTTCGATTTAATTTGAAGGAAATCTTAGTTCTTAGGCTATTTAAATTAGTATATTGTTTGAATTTTTTTTTTAAATATTCAATTGATTTAGCTTAATTGTTATAAAAATTTAACATTTAACGCAGATCTAGCTGAATGAAATATATTACTAAATGTCCCTGAAAAAAGTTGGAAATACACTGATTTGGTTTTAATTTTTTCAGCAAATTACGCTTTTGTTTCTATATTTTTCACATTTGTTGTCTTATAGAAATAATAAATAAATAAAAAACTTTCTACATCCGTCTTCCGTTATGAAAATTAAAACATCGACTCCCCGGTAAAATAACTTTTGCAGCTTTACCCATTCAAAATCGTATAGCGTAAACAAATTTCATATGGAATGTTCTGTGTTTTTTAATTAATCCTCTTTGCTTATGAAATACCAAAAAATACTCAATTAAAAAAAGTCAAATCTTATTTTTTATTTATTAATGGTGCAGAAAAGAAATTCTACATGACAATATATATCAATCACAAACCGCGAAAGTGTTAGAATATTAAACTATTTTTTAAAATATAAGAATATTTCTATTGTTTAAAATTATTTTTATTTTTAATTTTTTTCTATGTACCATGGATCTCTTTTATTGAAATTGCTAGGAGAGTATTTACTTTCTTTATTTAATTAAATAAATAAATAAAAGAAGGGATCAGATAATTTTTTACATCCGGCCGACAACAATTTTTTCCAATACTTATAAACCTCCTGTCTCAATAAAATATACGTATATATTTTACCTTTGAAAAAGTGTGGATACATAAAAATAAACGGGCTTACGTATCAGTGTGCCCTTGCTAGAACAAATTGTTTATAGCCAAAATATCCTATAGAAAATGTAAATTATAATAACCGATAAATGCAATGAATGCTTTAATATTCTATATAATATGCTAAAATTTTGCAGTTAACTTGTATGTGAATTATGCATTATATACCTTTCTAAAATCCGAATAGTTTCAAAATCTTCTCAAAGAATTTTTTTTGTTCACCCTTAAAAATTTTCTAGAAAATTACGTTTTCGGAATCTGGAATTCCGTAACACAGTAAAAAGAAGAAGAATATCCTGCACTGTTGCCAGACTTCAAAATTTATGATCAGATAGAAAAACATTTGGTCATTCAGGTGAAACAAAGCGATCTTTCCCATTTTCTAATTGAGCAGCGGGTTTGCGCTCACAAGATTGACATTTCACTTTGCTTATATCTTATAAAATATCAATTTTGATTTTTTTATTTTTCAAAAAATTGAATTTGTTACTTTCACGATGTGAAAATTGATTAACAATTAATATTCTTATTCTTCATATTATTAATAAGTAGATTTGAAGGAGCCAGTAATTTGATTCATATCTGGCTAAAAGAATAAAGTAATGACTTTTATTAACAGGTTTAAGGCCCCGCTGCACAGAGCTTCTGAACTTTCGTAGCCAATGTTAATCCAATGTAAAACGCGTATTGTTCTCTCTCATTTGCATTTAAAGATTTTTCATATTTTTTTTTCTGCTCAAAATACTTTAAGCCTTTACTGAGTTAAGTCTGTTTGTACTTTTTTGCTGTGACTCGTCATTTAGTAGCAAATGGAGATGAAATTCTGGCTCATTAAAAACTGGGGTACTTTTCCATAAAAGGCTTTACAGAGGCTGTAAAACAAACATCTTTAGAATTTGAAAAAAGCATTTCACTTCAAAATATTTCAACTTTCTTAAATAAAACTGTCTTTTAATTTTCAATAAATTGGAATAAGCGTAATTTGCATTAAAATACAAAAAAAAAAAAAAAAAAAAAAAAAAAAAAAAAAAAAAAAAAAAAAAATGTTGCGAAAAAGCAGCGTTCTGCAAAAAAAGTCCGCCTCCGCTAGTTTAGGGGGAAGTCAGAGGGGTGAAAACGGTGGGAGCGATATGGAATTTCGATTTTATAGAAACTTCATATCCCCTACCTCTCCCGACCGCTGGGGTCTTATTACTACCTTATCCCCCTTTTTTCCCGTCTTGTTTACTGTAAATAGAATTTTCTTTTACCCAGTGGTCAGAAAGAATCATTTCTTGTTTCGTAGTTGGCACATGCAAGTTTGAAAAACTTATTTTTCTATAAATGTGAGTTTTTATGTATTTTTTTTTTAACATAAATAATTGAGATATATGTCCATTTACTAAATAAAGTATCTAATTATAATAATAAAAATAAAGAGCTACAGATATATAAAAAGGAAAAGATCGTTTTAATTTTTTAACCAAATTTACATTAATTTTATAAAAAAATGCATTCTGTTTATAAGTTTAGAATTAAAAAAAAAAAAAGATAGCTAAAGCATTTTATTAAAAATAAATAAATAAATAAATATAAAACTTGTGAGGGAGTGACCTTTGTCATAAAGGCACTCTAGTATTTCTGAGATCGTGACGTCAATAATTTAACATGTGTAAGCGTGAAAGCGACATCTATCCTCTCTTTTACTTTAATTTTCTAGAGCGTGTGTGTCTCTTTCGGGTTCTGCAGTTAGGTCGCGGTTAGTGGTAATATGTAAATTTGAAGTATCTCAGTTTGCAGCATATAAAAGCTTGGAATTTGAGTGTGTGTAGAGTGTCTCTGGCGACAGTAGCCAGCAGGGTGTGTCTCTGGCGACGTTAGCCAGCAGAGTGTGTCTAGCGATATTAGCCAGCTAAGGAGTGTCTCTAGCGGGGATTGCCTTCTGGTGTCTAGCAGATTGTGTCTAGCTGCGTTGATTGATCCAGAGTGAGTAGTATCAAGTAGCATCGAGCCTCCAGTGAGTTGGGAAGGTGTTTTGGAAGGCAACTCGGGAAGTTGGCCGATGGTAAGAAATTTAATAGTAATTTCGTTGGTCATCTCAAAGTTAATAAAGAAATATATACAGCCACGGGCTGTCTAATAAGTTTTTATCTAGCAGCTTAGCCGAAAGATAGCTGAGAAGTAGTCTGAGGTGCCCCGGTTGAGCTAGTTCCGGAGCTGCGAGTATGAGTTTAATCTTTTAGTAGTGTTCTCAGTTGTTAAAATTAAGAACTGCTCCACTGTCCTTGAGCCCTTATCGTTTTTAAATAAACGGTTTTTATCTTAATTCCGGAGTTATGTCTGCATTTAACTCCCAGCACGAGAACCCAACCGTTAAAAATGGCTTCCAACGTGTGTTTACCATTACAAACTATATCTAAATTAGTTTTAGAATTTTTTTTTTCATTTTAAAATTACAAATATTTGTATTGAAGATTTTGTATTATACTTATGATGAGTGCGTATAAAATAATAAACTACGTGTAAAATACAATAAAACATTTTTTAAAGTTTAAGAATTATTTCGATTAAGTTTAAAGGGAATCTAAGTTTTTAGACTATTTAATTTATAATATTTATTAAATTTTGTTTTTATTTTTAAATGTTCAATTGTTTTACCTTCCTTGTTACAAAAACGTAACATTGAACATAGAACTAACTGAATGAAATACATTAATAAACATTTTAAAATAAGCTTAAGATTTATTTCGATTTAATTTGAAGGAAATCTTAGTTCTTAGGCTATTTAAATTAGTATATTGTTTCATTTTTTTTTTTTAATATTCAATTGATTTAGCTTAATTGTTACAAACATTTAACATTTAACGCAGATCTAGCTGAATGAAATATATTAATAAATGTCCCTGAAAAAATGTTGGAAATAAACTGATTTGGTTTTAATTTTTTCAGCAAATTACGCTTTTGTTTCTATATTTTTCACATTTGTTGTCTTATAGAAATAATAAATAAATAAATAAATAAATAAATAACTTTCTACATTAGCCTTCCGTTATGAAAATTAAAACATCGATTCCCCGCTAAAATAACTTTTGCTGCTTTACCCATTCAAAATCGTATAGCGTAAACAAATTTCATATGGAATGAATGTTCCGTGTGTTTTAATTAATGTGCTTTTTTAACTAATGTGGTTTTAATTAATTTTGCTTGTGAAATACCAAAAAATACTCAATTAAAAAAGTCAAATCTTATTTTCTATTTATTAATGGTGCCCAAAAGAGATTCTAAATGACAATCTATATCAATCACAAACCGCGAAAATGTTGGAATGTTAAATTATTTTTTAAAATATAAGAATATTTCTATTGTTTAAAATTATTTTTATTTTTAATTTTTTTTCTATGTACCAAGGATCTCTTTTATTAAAATTGCTAGGAGAGTATTTACTTTCTTTATTTAAATAAATAAATAAATAAAAGACAATATCAGAAATTTTTTTACATCCGGCCAACAATAATTTTTTCCAATACTTATAAACCTCCCGTTTTAATAAAATGTAAGTATATTTTTTACCTTTGAAAAAGTGTGGATACATAAAAATAAACGGGCTTACGTATCAGTGTGCCCTTGCTAGAACAAATTGTCTATAGCCAAAATATCCTATAGAAAATGTAAATTATAATAAACGATAAATGCAATGAATGTTTTAATATTCTATATAATATACTAAAATTTTGCAGTTGACTTGTATGTGAATTATGCATTATACACCTTTCTAAAATCCGAATAGTTTCAAAATCTTCCCAAAGAATTTTTTTTGTTCACATTTAAAAATTTTCCAGAAAATTACATTGCCGAAATCTGGAATTTCGTAACAGAGTAAGAAGATTGGTTTGGTTTATTTTTGTCGCCCGATTATCTACACTAGGGATATAGGCCTAGGGTGGGAGGAGCGCCCTTCGTGGGGGTCTTTCTAAGGGAACCTAACCCGTATGTACCCAAGGTTCGAGGAAAACCACGAAAACTCCGAACGGTTAGGCCGACAGCCGCGATTGGGCTCGAACCCAGCATCTGCAGTCTACCAGTTAGAGGTCAGAACCTCTCGGCCACTGGTGGGGCCACAGTAAGAAGAAGAGAGCCTATTCTGAACTGTTGCCAGATTTCAAATTTTATGATGAGACAGAAAAAAATTTGGTCGTTCCAGTGACACAAAGCGATTTTTTTTCAATCTTCTAACTGAGCAGTGGGCTTGTGCTTACGAGAATGAGCTTTCACTTTGCTTATGTCTTATAGAATATCAATTTTGACTTTTTATTGTTCAATAAATTATATTTGTTATTTCCATGATGTGAAAAATTGCATTTTCATTTATTGTTCTTATTCTTCATATTATTAATAAGTAGGTTTGAACGAGACAGTAATTTGATTCATTTTCTGACTAAAAGTATAAAGTAATGACTTTTATTAACGGGTTGAATACAAGTAGTATTTATGAAGTTTCAAGATACATAGCTGCCAAATTGTACGGATTTTTCTTACCACTGAAAGTTAATGAAAATTTTTGACTTATTTAAATCCTAAAATTGTTTGAATTTCGATGATTTAATTAGCTATAATCTTCCATATAGTTTTATGAAATTCCGTACAATTTGGCAGCTATGACTATATCAAAAAAAATAAAATAAAATAAAATAAAATAAATAAAAAAATAAAATAAAAATAAAATAAAAAAAAAAATAACGGCAACAATTAACACAGAAAATTCTATAAATATATTTAAATAAAAATTTTTTCAAAAAATAACTATGTGATAAAATGTTTTAATTAGTTAAGCTAATAAATATTATTACCGATAACACTTATTGCCAAAAATTCCGCAGATAAAACATTAAGATACTTTGAAAAAAATATATATATTAGTTTTATTATTATATCTTTTTCTTTTTTTCCCCTCAGTGTATAGGATAGTTTAGAAATCGGAGATTATTTTCATCAGCGTACAGAACTACCTCAAATGTTATACAGACATGTTTGTTCAAACATTCACAAAGAATTAAGAAATAAAAATTTCATCAATTTTTCCGTATAAAATAACTCAGGAATAAATAATCCCTGTAAACTGTCAAATATCTGTTCAGCTCTTTAAAAAGAGAGCGGGCGGAAAGAAATCAGCTGCATGAATATATGAGAAAACAAACTATATGGGCTAAATCTGAAAGTTTAGTATAACATCAATAAACAAAGTAAGTTTTTTTTATAAAATATTCCACTCAAACCACTAAAATTTAAAAACCTTTTGTTTAAGGAAAAGTATGTGTTCTAAAAGCCGCTATTGTACGCTTCTCATTTCCGGCATTCAAATAACGAGTGATCGCCTATACGGCAATAAGTTATCCTCGTTGATTTAGTGATTAGCAGATTTTAAGAAAAGTCGGTCACCGTGACAAGCGTCTGACGTTCACACTTTTTCATTTTGATCACTTGTCCGTATAGGATCAGCGCGTGCGTATACCGTTCCGGGCATGACGTTACTACTTGATATTTTTTATAAAGTCTTGCAAAGAACATAATGATTGATCTAAGTTCTAATTGATATGACATTCTTTTTCTGATTGCACGATTTGAGTTCGGTTCCATACAGAGTTGAAGATGTCTTTTTAATCAAATTTATTTTGAAGAGAAAACTTGAAATTATATATTTTTTAATATTCGTATCAGTATTAACAATTTTTATTAAAGTGAATTTCCCAAAAGAATATATTTTTTAAAATTTAGTTTAATTGCAGTATTTTTATTTTAAAAATTTATTAATTTCTTATTTTTAATTTTTTTTTCAGAAAAGGTCTAATGAGTATTACTTCTTAGGGAATTAAAATTGGGGAGAGGAGTAATATTTAAAATTTTTTTTAATTTAATTAAATAGACAATATTTTAAATTAAAATAATTATTTATTTCATAATTTTTTTTATTTATTGTGGCAGAAAACTGTTAATGAGTATTACTCTATAAAAAATTAATACAGGGAGAGGAGTAATATTTTGTAATTTTAAATTTTAAAAGAATAATATACATGAGTATATATATATATATATATGTGTGTGTGTGTGTGTGTATATGCATATAGATATGTATATATAACAATTTTAAATTTAAATTAAATGCGGTATTTTAAATTTAATATTTTTTTTTTACAATTTTAAATTTAATAACAACTAAATGTTTTTTCATAGTTTTGATTTTTATAATATTTGTTTCATAATTTTAAATATTTAATAATTTAAAATTTTACATCATTTTAACAAATTTTACACAAATTTTACATCATAAAAGAACATTTAATTTTGAAGAAAAATTAAATGATAAAATTTTTATCATTTAAAAGCCCTTTAAATTGTGAAATTAAAAAAATTCTATATTTTGATGTAATTAATATACGTCGATGAGGATTACAATAAGTTGTTTTATGTGTAAAGCATATACAGAGTTGCTAAGTGCATATATGAGCCCCGTCAGTAGCCGCGAGGTTCTGGCCTCCAAACTGGTAGACGGTAGGTGCTGGGTTCGAACCCAATCGAGACCGTCGGCTTAACCATTCGGAGTTTTCCGTGGTTTTCTTCGAATCTTGCGTAAATAGGGGTTAGGGTCCCTTAGAAAGACCTCCACGGAGGGCGTCCCATCCCATAGGGCCTATATCCCATAGTGTAGATAGATAATTGGCCGACATAAATACAATCAATCAAGCAATCTTCTAAGTGTATAGAATTTATAGTCACACACAAAAGGTTTCAGATAGCATATTCTATTCGAAGTCAAGTGTATTAGCGATGATGGCAGAAAATATATGCTTATGCGCTTTTACGTTTTACTATAATTATTTATACATTCTAAAAGGTGTGTATAAATGCTATAGTTGATATACAAATCTACAAAGATGAATTCGTAAAAATGAATGAGTATGAGCGGGTAAATTGCTTGAAGCTGTTTGTTAAATAATTATGTTTTTTTACGCTGAACTGAACTTAGTTTACTAAGAAATGTTTGTAGAGTACAGATCATTTAATTATAATAATTTTAAATAATATAAAAATTAAATTTACTAATTCATTATAAAATATCAAGTCATAAAAAATACTAACCTTTATTACTAATTTTAAATTTAAAGTTCTTTTAAAATTATGATAAAGTATTAATTTTTATTATTTATTTAAAATTTAAAGTTCTTTTAAAATTATAATAATATATTAATTTTTATTATTTATTTAAAATTTAAAGTTCTTTTAAAATTATGATAAAGTATTAAGTTTTATTATTTGTATAAAAATTTGTAAACTCTTTTTAAAATTATGAAAAAAAGCAAAGTTATTAAACAATAAAAATTATGAAAATAAATAGTATTAAAATTAGAATGGTGACAAAATGTTAGATTTGAAATTGTAAAATAAATAAATGTTTTAATTTAAAATATTGCATTTAAATTATATTTGAAATTTTTACAAAATATTACCCGCCTCATTATTTAAATTTTCGGAGGAGTAATACACATTAAAAACTTTTCTGCAAGAAAAAAAAAGTATTAAATTTAAAATTATGAAATAAATATTTTTTTATTTAAAATACTGCATTTAAACTAAGTTTAAAATTATGAAATAAATATTACTCCCCTTTCTGTTTTAATTTTCTAAAGAGTAATACTCATTAATACTTTTCTGCAAAAAATAGAATAAATAAATAAAAATATTAAATTTAAATTTCTGAAATAATTTTTTTTAATTAAAACACTGCATTTAAAGTACATTTAAAATTTTTACAAAATTTTTACACATTTTTATGTCATTATAAATTAAATGGTATACAATTATAGAATAACATTTTTAAATACAGAGCATCATCCAATGTAGGCAGTTCTGTTTATTGTTTGTTTTTTATGGGAAAAATGTACCAAACTTCTCTAATATTTATCTTTGAACTAAACCACAGAAATAAGCTATTAAATAAAACATCAAATTGCAAGCAATATTATACCTTGAATAAAAATAGACTATTACTACAAAAGTCAGACGATATTTCCGAAATAAAGGAGCGTTTTTAATTGTAACTGTAATTACATTATATCCATATTTTATTACATTAATTCGCTCAACAAAAATTGACGAAACTACTTTTTCTTATTAACCTTCGTTAAAAGTCGTGAGAATGTTTGAATAAAATTTATTCAGAACAGTCATTTATAATAACTATCGTTACATTTCGATGTCGAAGAACGGTGCTTTTTTGTAAGCAATTTTTTTTTCTTTTTATGCCCCACCAGTGGCCGATAGGTTCTGACCTCTCAACTGGTAGACGGCAGGTGCTGGGTTCGAACCCAATCGCGGCTGTCGGCCTAACCGTTCGGAGTTTTCGTGGTTTTCTTCGAACCTTGCGTAAATATGGGTTAGGTTCCCTTAGAAAGACCCCCAGGAAGGGCACTCCCCCCTGGGCCTATATCCCTAGTGTAGATAATCGGACGACAAAAATGAACCAAACCAATTTTTTTTTTATTGTCTCCGATACAAAACAACAGTTTTCGATATCGAAATACCATCGACATTATTGAAAATCGTGGCCTGTACATTTAATGAAATGTAAAATACATCAGTTGACGCATTGCTGTTTCGAAACTTTCTTACAAAAAACCTTCGGATGTCGAAGCGGAGTAGCTCCGCCCTAAATAATGCCTTTAAATAAATTTTAAATATTTTAATAAATATTTATGTATATATTTATATGTTATACCTAACCTAAACTTTCGGCGTTTATATAGAATATGCGGACCCATGTGGGGATTTTCTCTAAAAAAAGTAGTAATTTTCGAATAGCCATGAATTATTATTTTTATTTTTGTAAATATTTTTATCGCTATTTCACATAGTTTTTATGAATGGAAAATTATATAAAAATTTCCATTTATGCATCTTTGGTATTTAACCTTAATTAATGACATGAAATTCAGTTCAGTAGTTTTTGAGAAAATAAGTCTTTTAAAAAATTGAAAAATCACTTGTATTTTATAAAATATTAATATTTATAAGACAATAATTTGGGAAATATCTTGTAGATAGGTTGACAATCCTAGGAAATTTGACGGACAGGCATGATACCCATGTTTATCCGGCTGTGTCCTGTCGAGTGATGAAAACTTTTACATTTCAGTGGCGAGAAATTAAGCGCTGGCGCGTAGTTTTTTTTTTTTTTTTTTTTTTTTTTTTTAACCCCTGGCCGTGATGGCATACTTCAATTAAGATATATCACTGTAGATTTGTCAGTTTAATCTCGAAAAAATAAAAATAAAATAAATGTTCTGACGATGCTATCCAAACTGTGTGACGAAACAATAAAATTACGGATTTAAAAAACGATCAGGCCATCCTTGGAAACTTTATAAACCAGAAGAATGACAAATTGTTACACTGTAATTAAAAGAAAAAAATATCTATAATTGCACAGATGTAAAGTTACCGAAATCTGAAAACTTACTAAATTTTCATCTGTACACTGTTAAAAAATAAAATAAAATAAAATAAAATAAAATAAAAAAATGTAAATTTTAAAAATTAGTTTTTTTAAAGCTACAGAAATCAGTAGTTCACAAAAGAATTTATTAAAAATACTGTAATCTTAATAAAGTTTTTATCTGTAACCTGAATTGCAGTTTCATAAAAAGTTCAAGTCATCCCAGTTTCCTAAAAAAATTTTGGTAACAATATAGATGTTTCAATTTTTCATGTAATAGTGCAAGCATGTATCGATTATATGAATTTTTCCTTCTTGCCATAACATAAAAAATTCTAAGGATCTCACTTTCTAAAGAACAATTTCATAACTCAACATTTTTTTCTTTTTAATTACAAAGCTGCATCAAGTGAAGTGAAAAGTGCAGAGGACGTGACGACAGAATAACAGCTTAACATTTCATAAGATCCCATTCTTCGGACTATTGAACGTCATTCAAATGTTGTTTATTCAAAAATGAAACCTGTCTGCTGTAAACAAATTTCACTGTTCCAGTTATAGTACTTGATAGAAAAAAAATTATATTCGACACTCGTTAATTCGAACTCGTCGGGACCACAAGAAATGTTCGAATTATCCGAAGTTCGAATTATGGAAAGAATAAAATGAAAACATCTTTAATATGGTACTATTATAAAGGAATTAATGTTATAGTGTTTTTCTTTTATTTTATTTCGTCTGTTATCATTAGCATAAGACTTAATATTAAAGAAGAATGTATAAATACATAAGCTAATTAAAATATTTGAAACAAGCACAATGGTAGAAAATTTTGAAGTGTCCCTGATGCACAAACGAAGCACTAAGAAAGTGGATATCTAATGAATGGGATTACATAAAATTCATGGGAATACACATATACTTGTTCGGAACAATTTTCACTAAAATAAAAAACAAGTAAGAAAAATCATGCGTTAAGCATAGATTATGAAGCACTTTCCAACACTTAATGAAATCTTTAACAAAACTTTGTTATTTAGGGAAATAATAGTGTATAGCCAAATATGCCCAAATATGTATTCCAGTACATTAGAACAGCCCTGTATTTCATATGTCAGTTCATATAATGGGAAAATTTAGCTTAGCAAGAAAATACCTAGTAGCTTGAAATTTCTTTTCCAGCAATTCATACTATTAGATGGAAACATACTTGAATACTTTTGTTCAGCCCTGTAGTTTACATTCTACCTTTATTACACGTCTGCATTAGGCTAAAATTTATTGTAAACTAAAACACTTTTAAAACAACTGAAATCACATTCTCATAAATTATCATTCATAGGCGTCAATGTACCGAATTCTTTGCGTGGCCCTGTATATCCTTTTATCTATATTCTGCAAACATTTCTCAGTAAAATGAGTGAAGCTCAGCGTAAAAATGCATAGCTTATTTAAGAACTACTCTTAAGTAATTTACGCTCATATTCAGTAACGTTGGTGAGATCTTTTGGGTAGCCCTGTATATCAACTATAACATTTATACACACCATATAATGTGCATATATTTAGCGAAATATAAACGCGCATATCATAATTAAAATGCATTTCATCCCTCCATCAGCCATCATCGGACACATATACGGTACTTCGGAAAGAATATACTATTTGAAATCTTTTGTATGGCCCTGTAAATGCTATGTACTTCATATTATGCAAGACAGTAGCGTATAATTTATATTAAGCCTCAGTGACATATATTTATTTTATTATACATGAAAAAGCTAAATATATTTAACATATGTCACATGCGATTCCCCCTTTTACCATTATCTAATGGAATTCTTTTTTTTGGTCCTGTAAATGAATAATAGCTACATTTTCACCTTATATTTTATAGAACGCATATTTTAATACGTTTGACAGGGTATAACATCTTTAAAATTCCTTTGAAACGATTTTCCCCATAGGCCGTAATGTAATGGGAAAATTTTGATTCGCTCTGTAGATAAACTAATCATGGTAGAAACTTCATTTTCGATAGGACTTGTGCTAGGGTAAACGTCAATAACGTCATAAAATTTCATGGCAATCCGAGTATATTAACGATTTTTCCCCATGGACCGTAATGTAATGGAAAACTTTTGATTCGCCCTGTAGATAAACTAATCATGGTAGAAACTTCATTTTCAATAGGGTTCGTGCTAGGGTAAACCTCAATAACGTCCTAAAATTTCATGGCAATTCGAGTATATTAACGATTTTTCCTCATAGGCCGTAAGGTAATGGGAAACATTTGATTCTCTCTGTCGATGAACTAATCATGGTAGATTCTTCATTCTCAATAGGGCTCGTGCTAGGGTAAACCTCAATAACGTATAAAAATTTCATAGCAATCCGAGTATATTTACGGGAGTTAGAGCGCGGACAGGCGGCCATCCGGACATCCGGCCAGACGGACAGAAAAACTGAATGCATAAGCACTTTTCAACTTTGTTGGAAAGTGCTAGAAATAGATCGGCTGTGGTTCCTGGCATCCTATTTATTTCTATAATATAAGCTTTGGGTTATCCAGTCCATCTGTGGCACAGACAAAGAGATCCCTAAATTCTGTGACCTGAGAGCGCCGCAGCTCACGCTTTACAATACGCTTATTTTGAATCGTCTAATTCGGATGGTTCATGCGGGTGTGTGGTTTTTTAATTACTACTAGATGGCAAAATATCAAAAAATAAACAAACAAAAACATATAAAATATTTTTGTGCTGTCTGAGCAAAGAATGGGAAAGTAGCCTAAATATCTTGTGCGGGTGTATTATAGGTTTTCATTATCAACTAGCTAGTGCAACTATAAAATAACAAGTAAGGCAGATTTTTATTTTTTAATTATAGATATAAGTCTAATATTTTTTCGTAAATTACTTTTTATTCTCAATTTAACATTTTTTTCCATAATGATAAACAATAAAAAAATTCTGCTAATTTACACTTTTTAATGAAGTAAATAATTTAACTGTTTAAACATTTCGGAATTTTTGATGCATACATACTGTCAAAAAATGCTTGTACAATCTTTTGGGGTTCTCAATAATAAATGAAATATAATATTTTATGTTTTTAATTATTTTATGTTTTGGTATTTTACGAATAAGAATTGTTAAAAAAAAAAAAAAAAAAAAAAAAAAAAAAAAAAAAACCTGTGTATTCCAAACAGAATTAATATACGCGATACGATCAATGTTTTAATTTTCATAACGAAAGGATAATATAAAGATATTGTTTAATTATTTACTTATTGTTACAATGAATGAACAAAAGGGAAAAAATAATAAAATTCCTATTCTACTTGTTATTTTGTTACTGCAGTAACTAATAAATAATGAAAATCTATAATAACAACCTTATAAGATATTTACGTTACTTTCCAATTCTTTGTTCATGCAGTACAAAAATATTTTATATGTTTTGTTTGTTTTTTAATATTTTGTCATCTAGCAATAATTAAAAAATCATACATCCGCCTCAGCCCCCCGGAATTAGAGGATTAAAAAATACGTAGAGTGAAGCCATCGAAACGGGAATTTCCACACACCCCGCCCCCAAATAATGAAGATTACACTTTTTTTTTTTTTTTTTTTTGTCCTAGGGGTGTTGGAGGTGTACATTTACGCGTTAAAAGATGAAAATGCACAGGCTATTATTTAGAAAGGATTAACTGAATACAAATATATGCAAATAGAAAACTTATTTAATATATTTCTATAATTATTATTATTAATATTATTATTTTATATTATTTTATTTTTGTAAAAAAAGCACTTAAAGCATCATTGAATCTACTGCCAGTGTTGTTTTTCGAGAAACACTATTCTCGCAAAAGACGCCAATTTTGACGTCAAAAGTTCTGGCTAATCTGATATCGGAATGTCAAAACATGGTTGGAAAAACCAAAATACGTATCTGTCGAATATGTTCGATTACATCATGACGAACGAAATCCGAAAAAAAAAGGTTTAAAACAAAAGTATTTTTGCCCACAGAATCCGAATGTGCAATAAAAATTGCGGTTTATAATTTACAATTTCAAAATTGGACCAACGGGACCCCCTCCCCCCCCCCAGGGGCTCGTTTGCGATGGTCTAATTTGACATCAATGAGTAGCTGTTTTAAAATCATTAAGAACGTATATTTTTGTATATTATAAACGTATATTGTGTATGTCTGAAATCATTCGACCGTTTCCAGACTTTTCGGATGCTCTGTGTGTAGATAAGATTTTACAAAAATTCTAACTTTACTAAAAATTTCGAAACATTAAAATTAAAAAAATTATTTAAAGGCATTGGCGGAGCTACTCCAGTTCGACATCCGAAGGATTTTTGTAAGAAAGTTACGCGACAACAATGCGTCAAAACTGATGTATTTTACATTTCGCGACCATCACAGACAACAAAATCCATTGTCGATACTACTTCGAAATCAAAAACAAGTGTTTTGTATCGGAGACAAAGAAAAAAAAAAAATTGCTTGCAAATCAGCAACATTCTTTGATATCGAAATGTGACGACAGATATAATAAATGTCTGTTCTGATTAAATTTTATTCAAACATTCTCACGACTTTTAACTAAGAATAATAAAAGTAAGTAGTTTCGCCAAATTTTGTTGCGCGAATTAACGTAATAAAATATGGATATACTATAATTACAGTTTCAATTAAAAACGCTCCTTTATTTTGGAAATATCGTCTGATTTTTGTAGTAATAGATTATTTTTATTCAAGGTATAATATTGCTTGCAATTTATGCGTTACTTAATATCGGATTTCTGTGGCTGTTTAGTTCAAAGATAAATACAGTCGAGTCTCTCTATAACGAAACCCCATACATCGATTTCCTCTATATAACGAATTTTTAGTAGGAACGGTCCCCTTTTCGCATGATTACATTAAAAACAGTCTCTATATAGCGAAATATCTATCTCCATATAACGAATTTTTTCATAAATTGGTCTTAGTTTATTCAGTTTTAACAAAGCTTCGAAATCATATGGAATCAATTTTCCATCACTTATTTTTGATTTATCGTCAGTGCTAAGATTTTTTTATTACTTCTCTCCTTGTTCTTTAAATCCAACGAATTCATCCCATCTCCCACACACATTTCCACATCCTTCACAAAACAGAGTCAATTGGATTGATACACATGTAAGAGAGGAATCAATGAGAGACATATAAGAAAGGCCTTCAAATGGAGGAAAATGTTAACTACAATTTTTTATTCCTTGCTAAAATTTGGGCTTTTTTTTTTTTTTTTTTTTTTTTTTTTTTTTTTGAGAATGTAACAGTTTTAAAATCAAAACAACAAAAAATTACATATTTCTTCGTCTGAAATTAATGCAAGTCTTCCTTACTTGATTTTCATTAAGTTTTCAAATAAATGTCTGTTCTCTTTTTTGAAACAGCTTAAATAATTAAGAAATAAAATGTTAGGTTGATATTTACTTTTAAACATTTGTAATTCTTAATTCTAAAGATCAAAAATAATATTTGTTCGAATTTTACACATTAAATATGATTTTTAACATCATTCTCTATACATCGAATTTCTTTATATAACGAATTTTTTACTGGAACGGTGGATTTTGTTATATAGAGACACGACTGTATTAGAGAAGTTTGGTACATATTTTCCATAAAAAAGAAACAATAAACAGAACTGACTACATTGGATGATGCTTTGTATTTAAAAATATTTTTCTATGATTGTGTACTTTTTAGTTTATGATGAGATAAAAATGTGTTAATATTTTGTAAAAATTTTAAACGTACTTTAAATGCAGTTTTTTAATTTAAAAAATTAATTTCAGCAATTTAAATTTAATATATATATATTTTTTATTTATTCTATTTTTGCAAAAAAGTTTTAATGAGTATTAATTACTCTTTAGAAAATTAAAACAGAAAGAGGAGTAATATTTATTTCATAATTTTAAATGTAGCTTAAATGCAGTATTTTAAATAAAAAAATATTTATTTCCTAATTTTAAATTTAATACATATATTTTTCTTTTTTGCAGAAAAGTTTTTAATGTGAATTACTCCCTCGGCAATAAAAATAACGAAGTGGATAATATTTTGTAATAATTTCAAATATAATTTAAATGCAATATTTTAAATTAAAACATTTATTTATTTTACAATTATAAATCTAACATTTTGACACTATTCTAAATTTAATAACATTTATTTTCATAATTTTAATTTTTTATCATAATTTAAAAAGAGTTTTTAATTTTAAATAAACAATAACAGTTAGTAGTTTTTATGATTTGATATTTTATAATGATTTAGTAAATTTATTTTTTGTATCATTTAAAATTATTATAATCAAATGATCTGTATTCTACAAACATTTCTTGGTAAACTAAGTTCAGTTTAGCGTAAAAAAGCATAATTATTTAACAAACAGTTTCAAGTATTTTACCCGCTCATACTCATTCATTTTTACGAATTCATCTTTGTAGACTTGTATATCAACTACAGCATTTATACACTTCTAATAATTAAATAATAATTATAGTAAATAATTATAGTAAAACGTAAAAGCGCATAAACATACATTTTCTGCTACCATCGCTAATACACTGTAATTCGGGTAGAATATGCTATCTGAGATCTTTTGAGCGTGTCTAAAAATGCTATAAACTTAGTAGCCCTGTGTATGCTTTACACATAAAGAAACTCCTTGTAAGCCTCATCGACGTATATTAATTACATTAAAATATAGAATTTTAAATTCATCATTTAAAGGGCCTTTAAATGATAAAAATATTAACATTTATTATTTTTTCAAATTATATGTTCTCTTACATTTAGGATATAAAATTTTAAATTTTTAAAATATTTAAAATTATGAACAAATATTATAAAAATCAAAATTGTGAAAAAACATTTAATTATTATTAAATTTTTAAAAAATATTAAATTTAAAATAGCGCATTTAATTTAAATTTAAAATTGTTATCTATACATATCCATATATTTATATTCATATACTCAAGTATATTATTTTTTAAATTTAAAATACTGCATTTAAACTAAATTTAAAATTACAAAATGTTACTCCTCTCCCTGTTTTAATTTCTTATGGAGTAATACTCATTCACAGTTTTCTGCCAAAATACATAAATAAAATTATGAAACAAATATTTTTTTAATTTAAAATATTGTTTTTTTAATTAAATTATTACAAAATATTACTCCTCCTCCTAATTTTAATTTCCTAAGAAGTTATACTCATTAGAACTTTTCTAAAATAATAATAATAATTTAAAATTAAGATGTAAATAAATTTTTAAATTTAAAATACTGCAAATAAAATAAATTTAAAATTACAAAATATTCTTTTGGGAGATTCACATTAATAAAAATTTTTAATACTGATACAAATATTAAAAAATACAAAATTTCAATTTTTCTCTTCAAAATAAATTTGATAAAAAAAGAAATCTTCAGCTCTGTTTGGAATTGAATTCAAATCGTGCAATCTGAAAAAGAATGTCATACCATTTAGACCATAACGTTCTTCGCCAGATTTTATAAAAATAGCGAGTAGCAAAATCATGTCCGAAACGGTATGCGCAAATGAACAGGAACAGGGGTCCAAAATTAAAAAATCATCACTGGACGCTTGACACAGTGGTCGACTGTTCATAAAATCTACTAGTCAATTATTCAACGAGGATAACTTATTTGCCGGCGATTATATAGCGATCACTCGTTATTGAAATCATTGGAAAAGTATTGAGGAGGTTATTAATGAGAAAAACACTAACTTTTTTTAAAAAAAATATTAATTAATTAAAGTGGTGTGAGAGTAATATTTTATCAAAAGCTTACTTTGTTTACGATGACATGACATCTCGGTACTTAAGGAGAGCCAACGCAACGTGAAACCATTACGCGTAACCTCCAAGTAAGTTGATAAGAAAAAATAAAAAAGGAATTTCGAAACAATGCACGTCAAAAAGGTATAATTTGGAAACTCTGGTGGAAATCCTAACAAGGAGAGGACCCGAGGCTTGTGTCACAGAATTCAACGAAACTCTGTGCTTCGATAGAGTGTAGTCAATAGATAAACATATCATAAGGATAAAGTGCAATATTCAGGGAGGGGGCTTAAAAAATGGGCTCCAAAGTCACCCATTATGTACTCTTTAGTATATAATAGGATAAATTACGCGCGATTACTAGTAGCCAAATAGCCCAGTAGGCAGCGTGCCAGGCCTTTTATTTTTCTAGCTCCGGATGTCCACGAGTTCGATTCTGAGTCTGGGTATTTTTTTTTCAGACAAAATAATGATTATTACTTTGGAACCACTATTCAAAAATATATATCCAATTGTTTAAATGTAAGACAAATATAAATAAAAAACACGCTTCTGTACCCACATAAACATATATATAGAATTTTTTTTTTTTTTTTTTTTTTTTTTTACAGAGAGATTATAGTTTTGTGGATCTAATGAAAAAAAGTAAAAAAAAAAAAAAACTGAATTATTCAGTCGAAAAAAATAATTTTATTCCCATTTATTTATATAGTTTTATATAATCAGCAAAGTAAATTAAAATACGCCACATAAAATTAAAAATGTTATTTTTTTATCTACACTTATCAATATAAAATTTTTTATATTTTTTTGCTTTTTTCCATTTTGAAAATATAATTTTTTTGTTATAGGATCTCATGTTTGGAATTAGAATAACCGTTTCCGTTAAAAATCTTTTCAGGGACCTTTTATTACGTAGATCTGCCGGTGGTTTTTAAGTAATACAAGTACACTATAGAAAATAAACAGGGTGGGTTCAGTATGTGTATTCTTTTTGATTGAATCTTTAGCAGCCATCTGCTGCAGAGCGAATGAGTATGGCATTTTGTTTTTAAAGTTTTGCGATGATTAAACACTGTTCTTTATAGTATTGTTATAATTAAAATTAAAAAAAAATATTTTGTAAAAAAAGTCTAGTGAAATATATGACGAAACCTTTTAGATAAAGATAAACTACTTGTACAATTAAAGTCATTCTTCCAAAATGCACAGCTTTAGTTCAACCATGTGACGTTTATTTTTATAGGCAGGTGAAAAATATGACTAAGCGGTTACAAAATTTTAATTATTTAATTGAACAGAAAAGAGAAATTAATTCTCGTGAGAATTGTATAAAAATACCGGGTGGTTATGAAATAAGTATACCTATTTGGAGCTGTCTGTAGCTTGAAGGAATTACCCGAATGAAGCCAAAATTTGTACACATACTATTTGAGAAGGGGGAAGAAGACTGGAACAATAAAAAAATAATATCAATAATCGCCGACAGATGGCGCTTTTGTGTCACCTGGTAACAGTTGTTGATGACAACTAATTTTATACGGATAAAATTGGATTACCTATCGTGGGACTTTACGAACAGTAGCATATGAAATATCCAAATTTCGGGCAACTCCACGTGCATTAGGACCGGCTTCCGGAATCCCCGATGGCTCCATAATCACAGTAGCAATTTCTTCTTGAGTGCGGAGAGGTAATGGTTTCCTCCTTCTTCCACATTTTACAGTAAACTATCGAATCTCTTCGAATTTTTTTGCCATTCTTCTCAATGCACACGGTGTCAAAGGACCTTTTCCTTTACGCATGTCTTTCACACGCCTAAATTCACGTAAAACAGCGGCACTGTTTGAACTGTTAACGTAGAATAGTTTTTAAATTAAAGCGCGATCTGGTAAACTAAGAGCCATGCCGTACAACATTAATGGCAGAAATGACCGTTGGATATGGCTTCAACTAATTATCAGAAAATATCCCATTTGCGAACCAACTAAGCATAGCTTCAGAAATTTTAGCAACTCATGAAAAATGCACAATGTTTACCAGATAGATGCTTTCTGTGTGACGTCAGTCATGACGTTTTCATTGAATTCTGACTCCAAACAATAGTTGCTATGTTTAATTTCTTATTAAATATAAATCGTAGAAAATGTTACCACTGCATATAAAATATAAAAACACTTAACTGTGCTATAAGATATAATTATAATATACGATTATAATAGAAAATGCAGCATACCTGCCATAAATTATTTATAATTCTGCCATAAGTTATTTTGATTTAAATATTAACTTAAACTGACATTTTGTTTTGTACGAAAAAGTTATACTTTTTTGTTATTTGGGTGCAGGTTATAAATCACCAAATATTGTTCCATCACCATCATTTGGATTGCATTAATTTAATTTAAAATAAAAAAAATATATAATAATAATAATAAAATAAAGTAAAAGAAATATCATAATTTAAAACATTTTATATCAACATCAAAGCAATATATACACGTAATTTAATTTATGCATGTTTTAATTCATATACATAAAAAATAATATCAACCACTTTTCAGCTTATTGCAAAAAATGTACATTTTATTTATAACCATGCATTATCTAAAAAAATGTGTCGGTATGGCTGCTAGATTAATTATCTTTTTTCTTCTTCCATATCTAAATGTAAGTCATAATAAAGCAATAAATAGATATATTGGGACATATCACAGACTTAAAAATTAAGTAAATAATTCAAAAAATTGCTACATCCTATATTGAAAAAATTCAAATATACATATCAGATTTGAATGCTTTTAACATCTCGCTGTCTGAAACAAACTGAGTACAATTACTTTCTAAACCTTCTTTTGAAATTATTATCAGGGGCGTGCCAGCAGTATTCGGCGCCTGTGTGCAGAACTGCATTTGGCGCCCCTCCCCCCCCCACAAAAAAAAACTATGAATATTTAAAAATGTATAGTTGCCATTCTTTTGGAGTTTTTTGAACTAGAAAATTTATTCAATAAAATATGTCTTGTTTCTTTACAATTCGTACTTTATTTCATTAAATAAATAAATTTCTGTTTCCAAACATGCTTAAATTACATGAAAAATAAAGAAGAATGGCAGCTATGTAAATAAAATTTGTAACACAGTAAAACATGTGTAAATGGAAGCACTCTCCATCAGAATCCTGCGTTACAGTAAAATTTCATTATCCCGAAGAAAATAATTTAATGCAATAACAATAGATTGCATCTAAAAGAAAGAAGTATTGGCGATGCCTACGAAAATCTACTGCACATAGAGATCTGAAAATTTGGATAAGGATAGATGATGGTGCATGCACCGTGCACCTGACACTCAATTTTTTTATTTTTTGTTAATTACCCGAAATATTGATTAAAAACCCTTAATGATAATCGCAAAATGGCGAACGTTTATTCCTCCACGAGATTATGCTTGTGTGCTTCCCCAAGCAGTCCTTCCCAATGACGAAAAGCGTAACGTTTGATTTATTCTGCGTTGGGATATAGTGAGATCCTGGTAGAATTACAAATAAATAAATAAAGAAATAATAAAGAAAGAAAGAAATGGTATTTTTCAATGGTATTTTTAATTACTATTTTAAAAAATCTTTTTATTTCGCAGCGATTCGCATCAGTTTTCAAGTTTTCCATTTCTCTGAAGTTTCAAACGTAAAAAAACAAACAAACAAACAACAACAACAACAACAATAAAAACTGTTGATACATTCACGGATACAAATTCAAGATTATATACTGCTAACAATATAATGGTCGTTCGAAAATATTTTTATTCAAAATTATAAAGTCAAATCAACATGCTGCTGAAGGCATTACCGTCCCCACACCCCATCTCTACATTCGTTTGGAAAAAAATAACATTCAGTATTTGACTTAAGGTTATTTAAGGTTATTGTAATTGGCCTACGTGATCCAAGGTGGTTAGTTAGTAGGACATAAAGTGCACGGGATTTTAAAACACCTTTTACATAAATCTATATTTTTCCATTCATATTAATTGTAGTTTCTAATTTATTTATGTCTAATTTTTTTTTTTTTTTTTTTTTTTTTTTTTTTTTTTTGCCATTTTACTCTCTGTAACATCTATGTGTATAAGTGTGTATAAGTCTAATAAGTGCTCTTATTTCAAAAAATCAATTTTATGTTCAGAAATGAAATGTACAAATCTTACAATCATTGCAATAATTTACGCAGTATTTGAATAGACATGAGTGTACGCAGGGAATGCAGGGAAAGGCTCCCCCTTCAACCTTCGAAAAAAATTAGAAAATTTGGACATCTATGGCCAAATTTAGTCTATCTTCATCAACTCCCCTCCCCTTTTCGCTATCATGATAATTCCAGAGTACTAGATAGGTAAAAGATAGATAAAAGGTATTAATTTCGCTCAGAAATCTATGGTGTGAAAAAAAAAAAACACTTTTGTTCAATACATAATAGTTTCCACCAGAAATGATCATTAGTAGAAGTGCTGAACAAAATTATTGCTTTGGCCGCTTAAAGTAAGCTTTACTCTTTAAGTGCGAAAACCAGTGTTAAACCTACGGCACGGAATGCCAACAACTTCACAAATGGCTGATGCTCCATTTTTACCATTAAAATTTGTTACATAGCTGACGCCAGTATCTCCAATCAAAAAAATCCCTGTCGGCTGGGCCTATAGGCGGAGGTAGATTTCGAAGAGTGCTCATTTCAAAAAAAAAAAAAAAAAAAAAAAAATGATTAGAGATAAACCCAGTTTAATAACTTCATTTGGCCGTTTATAAAAAATTTTTAATTTCATTTTTCTGCAAAAACTGGTTTTATCAGAATCATCTTAAGAAAAATTCAGTTCAAATGCCCGTTTTGACAACATATTTTGAAATAGATTCTGAATTTATTAAAAAAATCGACCAAAACAGCACATTATACAGCTCCTAAATAACAAAAAACTGTCAGTTGAATGCATTTGAGAAAAAAATTGAATTTAAAAATGAGTCATAAAATAACCGATTTGTTGTTTGAATACATCCTTAATTCTTTAATCATGATTGCTTCGGAAAATTTTGTGCGAAATACTCACT
The DNA here is from genome assembly GCA_964019185.1 of Maratus speculifer. Lineage (NCBI taxonomy): Eukaryota > Metazoa > Arthropoda > Arachnida > Araneae > Salticidae > Maratus > Maratus speculifer. Next base: position 4,479,639 of record CAXHSM010000010.1, read on the forward strand.
TTGACAGCATTTAAAAAAATATATTCTATCTTTATCAAAAAACTGGCCAAAGCGTCACAGTATATAGTTCCTAAATAAGAGGATCTGTAAATTGGATGCGTTTGAGAGCGATAATGGATTTTAAAACGAGTCATAAAAAACGCAATTTGCTATGTGAATACTTCCTTAAATGTTCAAATCACGATGACTTCCGGAAATTCTGTTCAAAATACCCTTTTTGGTAGCCTTTTTTGAAATATATTCCGTCTTTATCAAAAAACTGACCAATGCATCACATTATATAGTTCCTAAATAAGAGGATCTGTAAATTGGATGCGTTTGAGAACAAAAATGGATTTAAACACGAGTCAGAAAAAAACGCAATTTCTTATTTGAATACTTCCTGCAATTTTCAGTCCGGATGACTTTCAGGAATTCTGTTCAAAATACCCTTTTTGGTAGCCTTTTTTTAAATATATTCTGTCTTTATCAAAAAATTGGCCAATGCGTCACTTTATACAGTTTCTAAATAAGAGGATCTACCATTTGGATGCGTTTAGAATCAAAAATGAGTTTTAAAATGAGTCAGAATATAAGCAGTTTGGATTTGAGATTTTTTCTCCAACTCCTATTTTTGTTTAATTTTTTTTTTGCTATACGAATTGGTCCTATGAAAAACTTGTCAATATAAAAGTTGTAGATATTTTTGAAAAGATGTAAAATAAATTTAGTCAGATTTGATATCGTAAAAATTGACGGAGTTATGGATTTTTCTCTTTTTTCAGCGCCCTTTTTCTTTTCGTTTTTAATTTTTTTCATCGGTAAAAGTTGGTCCTATCAAAAACTTGTAAATACAAAAGTTTTAGATAATTTTAAGAACATTTACAAAAAATTTAGTTGGACTTGATATCTTGAAAATTGACGAAGTTATGAATTTTTTTCTCTCAAAATCCCTGTTTTTTTCGCCCCTTGAGCCCACTTCTAAATTTATCAAAAATCTGTCATGCATATACTTTTGGCCCATTTTTAAGAAGTTATATAAACTTTAAACCGATTCGATATCTACTTTAATAAAGAAGTTATGGCGTTTTTTCGGTTTTCAGAAAAATGCCCCCTATCCCGACCCCCTTGGTCCAATTTGGCCCATTAACGAACTTAGCCGAGATTTTATACCCTTTGATTTTATGTACCAGTTTGGTGGAGATTGGTGCAGAATTATAGAAGTTATCGTGTCCATAAAAAAGTGAGATATATATATATGAAGATAGATAGATAGATAGATAGATAGATATATAAACTGGTGCGATTGCAATAGGTAGTATTTCTTACGAAATCTACCTAAAATCTGTACACTGAACAGAACAGAGACCATTAACATACAAAAGGCTATACAAATGTAATGAACGTTATCAACTTTTTGGCAATTTCTGGACCTCCGCTACTCTTTACGATATCATACGTTATCATTCTTCAATAACATTGTCTTTTCTTTATTGGTAAACACAAGTATTACTTCAAACAATCTTTACACCTGTTTTCTTAAATGCAGATTATATATATGCATACACATAAGATGGAAGAATAGGAATACCAAACATTGAAATATTCAATATTTTGAAAAAAAATAATTTTATAGTGATTTAATTATTTTAACTTTCATAAAAATAGTTAACAAACTAATATATATATATATTGCAGACTATTTTGATATAACGAACAAATTATAAATGAAATTAAAAATATATATATATTAAAAAAAGAAAAAAAATGGAAACAGAAAGAGAAAATTTTGGTTGCATCATTCAAAAATGATAAATACATCAAGACACCCCCATCCCTCACTAGACATATCTTCCGTTATCATATGCTAGATTCTCTCCCCCCTTCCCCCTAAAGTAATAAAGTTATGTATGCATAGTCAGTGCCGTAGCTAGAAGTGAATAATGGGAAGGGGTGGGGTCATATTTTCTCTCTTTCTCTCTATGACGGAGAAAGATAAATTAGTACATGTTCACTCTGCAGTTACTATGTTTCTCATTAAACTGTTGTAATAGTTTCATTTTATGCTAAGAAAAGAATAGGATGATGAAAAATTTGAGTGTAAAACGAGTGAAATCTTAAACGACTTGTTAGCTTCATATGTGTAAACAGGATGAGCAAGTGTTGAAACACTTATTTTAGTTACAATTTAGTATTTTCGCAAAAGCTGTGAAAGGTCCTCAAAACTTCATTAGATTTTTAAACAGAATTTCATTTGAATTTTTGGAATAGAAATCAATTTAGTGACATTGGAATCTTTTCCAGGGAGGCTCAAAATGTTTGAGGGGAAGCTGAGCCGCCCATAGCATCCCCTTAGCTATGGCCCTGTGCATAGTAGCACCCAAGTTCTGGTTTTGTATTGTTTCTCTATTCAAAATTCTCCAAAGCGTCCCCTGCGGACGCCGCGATTGCGCCCGTAGGTTTTCTTGGCACCGATTCGAATGTATCCTCTTATACTAGCTATTTTTAAGATTAAAAACCCATTTTAAAGGATGCATTTTTAAAAGTAAAAAATATTTAAATAGTTTTCTTGTAATACTTATCGATGACCTTAAATAAGTTTTAATTATTTAATGCTATTAAGTTGTTATTCAGTGATTAACCTTTCTATAGCTTCTTCATCTACAAAACTTTTGAAGATAGACTCTCCTCTGAAAATCTAATTTTAAATTTATTCTGATTTAAATTATTGTTTCAAATTATGTTAAAATAGCTTCTGAATCATAGGGGACTTATAGCTATCAGCGTGAGATGTACGCGCATCATATAAGACGTTTCTAACATATAAGTCTACCTCTATTCATGGACTGATATTGTAGGAGAAACTTTTACCAGTATTTCCGAATAGTAATCTTCTTCTTATTTTTGATAAATTCTGAAGTAAAGTGACTATTGTTTCTTATAAATAATAATAATAATAATAAAAAAAAAAAAAAAAAAAAAAAAAAAAAAAGTGAAATTTAGTTCCTACGGTAACAAAACTGTGTATTATGCTTTTCCACCGCAGTCAGATAATAGTGTTGCATATTTTCAGCTATGTGGCGCCTTTTATTATTTATAACTATATGAAGTGCGCCTCTGTTTATAAAGGTTGGGCAGGTCTTGTCTAAATGATTTATTAGAGGACTCATAAGTAGAATAAAATAAAATTTTAAAGAAAGAAATGAATATTTATAAATAATTTCTATAAGGTAAATCTACAAAAGATAATTCAGATGCCAAGAAAATATAATATATTTTAGTATAAATAAATTAAAGATTTATTTTAAAAAATATTTGCTTTTCAACTGAAATCTTTTGGCGCCTTTACTGCTTCGGCGCCTGTGTGCACCGCACACTTTGCACGCTGGGTCGGAACGCCCCTGATTATTATATTAGAAACTGTAGCTGTAGAAAGTCTATTTCAATGTTTAATCTTTATCAAAGACATATTGCTAAAAATTCTCTCACAGTCTGAGTTAGAAACTGAGAATGATAGCAAAAAAAAAAAAAAAAAAAAAAAAAAAAAAAAAAAAATTACTTACATGTTTAAATTTTAACAAACTTTCAGTTCCGCATTTTTTACATCGTTTTCAACAGGTGGTGTTAAAAATTTGCTAATATTACGTTTCGAACTTCCATTAAAATGCTTCATTTTTTTTAAAAAATGAACGCCGGATTTTGCATGTTTCACAAGACTAGCTTTGCGCAGCATCATAGATGAATTACATGCTTTACAAAATGCACTTTCAAGTCCATCGTTAAATATACACAACCATTTTTTAAACAAATCGTCGTTCTCCCATTCGGGCCGATACTTCTGTATTCTACCCTTCTTTGTTTCTTTATCCCGCAGATCGGATTCATCGTTTTCATGTTTCATCATGTATAAATTATACACTAAATTAATATTAATCAAATTAAATTACAGTTTACATGTAGTTGACAAATAACGTGGAGAAACACAAATGTATGTAAATGTAACAAAAACAAAGTGCAACTGTCGGACTGTCGCCAATCTGAAAAAGCAATTTAACAAAACATTATTTTCGTTGTTTATTTGCCTCCATGGAGATATGAGGGTAAGGAAATACCGATAATGAAAATTTCTCATTAAATAAGTTAAAATTAGATTTGATAAGAAAAGAATTCTTATAAGTTTTTCAAAGAAATCATAATCGCATTTAAATTTGTTATCAAAACTACTGATAACGAATTTATTGATTCATTGATATTTATAGTACTAATTAACGCCAATAGATGACGCCAAAGTCAAATTTGTAGCGTAGTATTTTGTAGTATTTTTTCAGAGGTAGCTGTAGTATTTTTCGTTTTAAAAATCTGTCAACACTGGACAGTAGCAGTAGCACACATTCTACAAACGAACATTCTAATCGCAACGAAAACGTGCGTTTCGCACGGCGACAGATTTGTCAATTTTTATTGTTTGTAAATTTGAATTAAATATTTGTGAATTTATAATTCTTAGTTAAAATCATACACTATCCTGTCGACTAATATGATGTTCAGGGTTTCCGTGGGATTCTTCTAACCTTGCTTAAATACGGGTTAGGTTCCCTTAGAAAGACCCCCACGAAGGCCCCCCCCCTGGGCATATATCCCTCGAGTAGATAATTGGCAGACACCAAATAAACCAAACCAAACCGATTAATATGAAATGTATTAAAAACGCAATTGGAAGCAAATTGATCTTTAGATCTTATGAGAAACGCCGATATGAAGGCATTCTGACATTAATTTTCATGTATGTATGTTTATGGTTTATTTTCTTTTTTCTTTTAAAAGTGAAAAATGTGGCAGATTGATTGGCTTGAAATGTAATGTAACAGTAACAAAATATTAACTACAGTAAAAATATGCAACATTATACTGATCATTAAAAGCCTCAATTTATTAATCTGTATTATTATACTAAAAAATCGGTAAGAAATAATAAAAGTTTGAACTAGGGGGGGGGGGGGGTCTCTAAAATTTGAATTTTCTAAATAGAATTTTGAATTAATAAAACATTAATAGGTAAAATTCATTTTTAAAAAATCAAGTTTCTTTTTAGTTATTATTTTATTAACTAACTGAATACAATAATTGCTCTCTTTCTTTGTACTTCTTTTTTATCTATGCCTATATATTATTGTGTTTTTGTAGAATATAACAAATCATAATTTCATGAATATTTCAAGCAATAGAAATATAACCATGGACTATGTTATTATTTTGATAAATATTTAATTTAAATTATTTTATAAAAAGTATAAATTCATAACTATTATTGGTTATTGATTAAAATGTAATATCTATCTTATAAAAGCCAAACATATCTTAACGTAACGCATACGTCATTTTGCAAATGGCAACAATTTCAGATGCAATTCAGTTTTGAAATTTTCGGTATTGCAAATTTTATACTTCTAAATATCGCGCATTTTCAATTTTTACACCATCGTATAGAGAAAAAAAAATGTACTTTTAAATGTAATTTGTTTGAAAGCTGTATGCCAATTTATTCTTAGCATATCATTTTTTTTAATAGTTTTTAGTACGAATTTTGTAATTGTGGCAACAGAATCACTCCATTTTCTCTTAAAATTGATAAAAATTGAAATGTGTGCATGTAAATTTTTTGAAGATGAAAGTTATGACGGGTTTAGATTTCACGTGGAAATCTGAGATCGTGTCAATTTGAAATATTTTTTTTTTTCATACACATTTATACCAAACATAAGAACATCAATTGATCTTTATTATGTTTTGCTTAATTTTATTTTTATATATGCGATTAAAGTTTAATTTTAATAATTTGGACTGCTGAGTTTAATAGAAATAATATTTCTTTTTTTCCTTAAGTTTAGCTTTAAATAATATTTGTTTGAGAGTTAGACTGACCAATGTAAGATGCATTTTTTACTGTAGCTAAATTTGTAGGTTTATTATGAAACAATGAAGCAGTTCCTTCTTAAACATTTATTTTCGTCAAATCTCGACGGGTTCCACCTTGTTTATGTAATAATATGAATTTACTTAATATTAATTAAATTATACTAATATTTTATAGTTATTTATATTGTAATAGTACAATCTATAATATTAAATTATTTTATGATATATAAAAACTATAAATTCATAAACTATTATTGATTATAAAATAAATGTATATAATCATTAATATTTATAGTTATATAAATACGAATATTAATAAATATAAATAAATCATAGTTTTATTAATATTTATATAATATTAAAACATAATATTTATATAAACTATTCATTTATATAATATTAATTATATTAATATTTTATTGATATTTATTATATTGATATTGAGACTTATTTTTTAGCCATTTTTATAATATTAATATAATACATATAAAATTTTATTTTATATATTTTATAAAAAATATAAATTCATACATTATTATTATTAATTATAAATTATTAAATAAGAAATTTAAATTAAATTTCCAGAACTATATAAAATAAATCACTATATAACTGATATTCGATAGTAAATTAAATGAAAGAATTCAATGCACTCCGTTTTGGATTTCAAAATAAATTAATTGTGTATTTCTTTCACTCAATTTTTAAATAACATACGCTTAAATTTAAATCACTAGAATAATATAGCTGTACTTCGCTATCTTCCCTTATAGATGGCGACAGTATTACATTATAGTATGCCCAACGATTCGGGAATTGCGGATTTTTAAACTTTATTTAGATGTTAAAAAACAGATTGATGAGCGTAATAGAAAACAGATTTATCAAGAAAAGTTGATTATACATATCCGCTGAGTGTCTACTGGAATCGATTGTAAGATTTTGACTAGTGCCCAAAGGTAACAAAGAATTTAGAATAAACTATTCTATCTTTCTTTTCATGGATGCATGCACACTCAACGGACAAACAATTAATGACGTTCGATTGCTGTTTTCTTACAATTACATTTTAAAATATTAAACGAGGAGACTTCATACCATACAGGGGTTCACCTGTCTACGTAAAAAATATAGTAAATGAAAAGACTACGTTCTTGAACTTGAACTTGAAGAGGCATGATATGGGCTACCCAGTTGCGAAGCAACTCCACGCCCGGGCTATGAGTGTTTGGCTAGCACATCTTGAGGTAAGCCTTAAGAAAAAAGAATAGATGCAGAACGAATTCTGCAGGAGTGTAGGTCTAACCGTAGTGCGAACACTACATAAGATAAAAGGCTTAAAATGTCAGCAGCTCCCGGAGCGCATTTCTGCACGCCGGAGAGCTGGAGACGGAAATGAGAGGAAGAAGTTGAGGAAAGTGTATTTAAGCGGGGTGGCTGCCGGGGCAGCCAATCCGAGAAAAGGAGGGTGGGGCAAACCCGCAAAAGAAGAAATTAGATAAGGTCTAAAAATATGGAGTTCAAGATCAACAAGAACGAGGCAAACTGTTAAGGCGGCAAAGCGAATTAAAAACAAGGCTCTTTTCAGGTACCACACATTAATAACATTACAAAAATTACTTTACAAAACATTACAACAATTAAGAAATAAAAATAGTTAACTAAGGTGTGTCATCCTTTCATTTTTTTTTACAATTTTTCATTGTGATAATAAGGAGTTAAGATAACAATTAAATTAAATAAATAACTCTAAAAAATTAATTAGAATTACAATCAGACTTTGCTAACAACTCACTGAAAGTGAGTAATTTAGAGATAGGATATTTTTGTGATTTAATTTTCTCATAGACGCTGTTGAGTTTTTGGGGAATTTCGTCAAAAGAGTTGACTTGCAGTTCAGATTTAATAGCTTGAAGAATTTCAATGATAGATGAAATATTACTGGTTAATTCATGAAGCTCGTAAAGCTGCTGAGTGAGTGGATTGGGTTTAATATTATTTTTAGGAATATTTTTAGGATTTTGAATAAATTTAGCCTGACGCTTAATTTCCGGTTTCGCGGTTATTTGGGCATAACTTTTACGAAATTGAGGCTTTAAAGGATAATTAGCACAGCCTTTGTAATTAGAGGGATGCTGGAGATCACAATTAGTACATGTAGGAGGCGGTTTAGGACCGTCTTTAATAAGTTTAACATTACAATCACTGGATAAGTGGTCGCCACTGCAACCGACGCATTTAGGTTTATTACACTGGACACTGACATGATTAAATTGCTGGCAACGGAAGCATTGTACAGCTTTTTTTGAAGGATGAAATTCCTCGATATTAACTCTAAGTTGAAAAAGATTGCGAATATTAAGAATATCGTAAGTGTTACTTTTTCTAGGGAGCTCAACCAAATATAGCGGAAGAATTTTACCGTCCCGTTTACTTTTCATTTGCGCAATTTTACTGGCGGAAAAGCCCTTATTTTGAAGTTCACTTTGGTTATCATCCATATAAACGTTATTCTTAGGGAGACCTCTAATTACAACTTTAATTATAACTTCTCTATCGGATATTAAATAATGCGGAACATTAGTTTTTTTGATATGCTTGGGCATAGCCATTTTATCTTCAAGACTTTTCGGAAGAATTTTTAGGTAATTACCGGCCAATTTGGCCTCGAAATTGTATTTAAGATCTGAACGAAAAGGACCACCTTTCGAACATATATTATTTCAATACTAAATGATTGATTAATTTTAGTGGTGTGAGTTTTACATTTTATGAAAGTTACTTTTGAATACGTTATAGCAAAACAAAGTTTTCAGATTCAATCCTGTATAGTTCGTTTTGAATATTCAAGATGCTGATTCCCTCCCCACTGTTTTTTCAAAAGAGCTAAAAAGGTAACATCCTGCAATTAAGTGGGAAAAACCTGTTACAGGGGAATATTCAATACAAGGTTTAATGAAATTTAAACTGATTGTTTTGAATGTTTGAAAAAAAAAATATCGAAAAACGTGAAATAATTCTATAGGTATCTAAAAATAATATACGATTTCCACATTGTCCTGAACACTAAAAAATATACATAATAATGAAGCTAATAATGATATGTTTTATCGAATGATTTCATATCGCCCTGATATTTTATTTACAGAAATTTTCAGCAATAAATATCGTCGGCTATAAAGTCTATTACCTCAATTTTTAACTCGTTGGATGTGCCAATCCCAAAATTTTCTTCTATCTCACACGTACATTTTAATATTTAAAAAAATAGTTACACATGTTAAGGCTTTAATAATTTTAATTCAATACTATACCAACTTTTATTTTCATCTTAAATTTCTGCTTTAGTCAATTAATCAGAATAAAAACGAGCTTCCGTCTCTGCACGCGCCTATGGATAATAGAATGTTAGATAAATTCTTTCTAAAATGGAAGAAAATCCTGCCTTATTTTGAACGGTACAGGCTCATTCCAAAGTAACATTTAAAACTTTCAAAGTATAATAAATTTTAAAAAAATGCAACAAAATTGCAATTTAACAAATTACAACGACTATTTGAAACTAGTCGTTGGGGGCCACCGTAATACTTACCCATCATGGATATGTATATGAAAATAAAACATGTAAAACTATTTATACAATGCATTGCAATTCACAAGCAAAATTTAAATATTGTTAATATACATAGTAATGCTATATTAAAGAACTGCTGATGTACCAATTTCGACAAATTATACAAAACGCCAAACTACTCAAGTAGTACCGAACTGCGTAAAAGAAACATCCGTATAACTCCAAAAATAATCATTCTATTAACTAACAATGAACTGCATTGGATTAAGCGTCTCATTTCCAATTAAAATATACTTCTGAATTGAAATTTGAATGAAATACAGGGTCATGAAAAATCGAAGAATGTGGAAAACAGGATTACAAATATCTCGGCAACTATTAATCCGATCGACTTCGTTGT
>CAXHSM010000010.1:4489530-4657069 GCA_964019185.1 Maratus speculifer
TGCTGGGAGGGATCTTTAATTACATTTTTTGTTCCAGGGGATAATGATATTCTTGATAGCCAATCTTTCTTTTCCCAATGATTTTTTTTATCCCGCTGTCCCACTCACACAGAAAACATGGGAATTTTGTGTATCCTGATTGTTGTCCAAGTAGCATTCCAATCACTTTTAAATCACCACATAACAACCATTCATGATCTTTATATTTGACCTGGTCTACCAAAAGTTCAAGATTTTCATATGTTTCCTTTAAATGAACTGAGTAGGCTATAGGTATTGATGCATATTGGTTTCCATTATGCAACAAAACCCCTTTTAAACTTGTCTTGGAGGAATCAATAAAAAATCTCCATTCTGATGCATTATAAAGGATACCGTAAAAATTCATTATTTCCTTTATGTTATTGCAATATACTAAATTATCCTTTTCAGAAAAGTATGGAACAAGTTCTTTTTCACGATGCCTGTACCAAGAGAATTGTGTCTCTGGTAATAATAAGTTCTTAGATTTAAGCCGAGAACCAAGAAGTTCAGCTTTTATTTTTGGCAAATTTAAATCGCGCACCAAATCATTGAGTTCATGCTGATTAAATAAAATTGGAGCTTTATCATTTACTTCTGGTTTATAGACATCTTGTTCTTGATTTTCATCATCTTCTGAATTATTTGGTTCATTTATGCTTTCCAAATTGGTTGGAGGAGAAGGAACAGGAAGACTTTCATTATGCAATATAGGTCTTATTGCAGAAGGCAAGTTAGGATATATAATTCCTTTTTTATTTTTCGAACTATACCCATGAACATTAGCTAAGCAAAAATAACAATCGTCATGATGATTTCTAGGTTCTCTCTATACCATGGGAATAGCAAAAGGCATACATTTCTTTTTGCCTTTCAACCGAAGTCGTAATCCTTCAACACATGTTCTACACCCTTTATGAGGGGCCCATGTCTTATCTTGGTCACCCAGTCTCACACCAAAATAAGCATAATAAGCATTTTTAACAAAATCTGTAATATCCTGCCTTTGTTTTACTACAGTATAATTTCTACAAATGTAACAAAATATATCTGTATCATTTACACATTTACGTGAAGCCATTATTCAATTAAAGAAGATGTGAAATATATCACATATTTCAAATCGAAAGAAACAGACGTGAATAAACAAAAAAATTTATTGTTGTTAAAACCTATGCATTAGATCAAACATTGTTTGGTGCTGCCACCTAGCGAGTATTAATTTAGATATTTTTTACAAAATTAATTTTATAGATTTCGCTTTTTCTTTTTAATTTTACATAAATAATTTTTTTATTATTATTAAATCATATTAATAAATAATTTCAGCTTCCTAAATACAGTTTCTCATTTATTTAAATTAATGTAATGTATATACATATGGAATCAATTCCTAAAAAATTTGGTGGCGCCATCTAGTACTACTATTATAAAGTAATTTATGATTTAAGAATAAAATTAATTAAAAATATTATTTGTAAAAAAAGTGTACGTGGTGTGCAAAAATGCTTTACATTTTTGAAATCAGCATAAAAAACACTTTCAGAAAAATATATATTTATATGATCATCAAAATGCATGCTGATCAGTGTAATCAAACAGCGTTAAACCGAAAAACTAAGTTTGGTGCTGCCATCTATGATCAATATGTATTAATAAAAATTGCTGATCCTTCTATTGTAAAGGTTTTTTAACTTTCTACCTGAAAATCATTCCTATTGCAACTTCAGAAAGAAAATCATCGATTTATTCTGTACGAAAAGACAAATTAGAAATGCTAAACTAACATTATCTTGATCGGCCATGTGGCGTGTCGTAAATAATAAATCTTGATTTTTTTTAATATATATATATGAATGCCTAATCTGTGAATGGTGCTTTACACTTTTGAAATGTCATTACATTAAGCCAATTCTCACTAATAAGGAAGAAGGAACTAAAGTCTACTTATTGTTACAGATATGACCTCGTAATGCAATCTAAATTCCGACTTTTCCCGAAGGAAAATCTATTACAATATCTCTCTTTTATTAACATAATTTATTTAAAAAAAAATCAGAATTTTAAAAATTTGTTTAATGAGTATCTTTTTTATAATTTTTAAATGAAAACTTTAGAATCTGTTTAACAGGTTGTATTCATGATCTCCAAAATTATATCTGCTGAAAAAGTTGTTTTTATGTCGACCGATTATTTGCACGAGGGATGTAGGCCAGAGGGAGAATGGACTCCATGAAGGTCTTTCTAAGATAATCTAACCAGTATTTACGAATAGATATATCCATGGATCGAAGAAGAACAGAGAAAAATCCAAACGATCAGGCCGACGGGCACAGCACCTTTCGTCTACCAGCTTCGCGAGCGGAACCTCCTGGCCACTGGTGTTGCCTGAGGTAAAAGAAGGCATTTTAATCTGAACCCCTGACAGCCGAGCAAAAGGACAGATTTGCATTTTTTTTTTTTGTGTGTAATTATTATTAAATGCTAATAATAATAATAATAACAATAAGTTTTCCAAATTGATTTAAGAAACATGCTTACATGTATGAATATAATCCTTGAGAGTTCTGAAAATCACTCATTGATTTAAAATTGCATATTTCTGTTGCATTTTATTAATTTAATTAATGATAGTATTGCAGGGAAAAGTACAGATTAGAGAACGGATATATCAGTTAACAGACATTGAAAAGGTTAATAATTGTAGTATCGCCACTGGTCAAGAGATCTTTTGAAATAAAGTACCTATAATTTTTTAACGGAGAATTTCTTTTATCTTATTCGCGAGAATATATATAGCGCACTTTTCAGTACGAAAATTCGGTTTTTACTTTGAAAATTAATTGGTCAGTTTCTACCCTGAATTATTGTGAAACGAAGAAAAATCAGATGACAAGCTACTTTTCTTATATTGCTATGTTATTCATAATAATTTTAGCTTATGTTGGTTTTTATTAATATAAATAAATTAAATTCTTCGCATCATCTCTGTCTATAAAAATTGCGAATCGCATGTAATGCCTTCCAAACACTCCTCGGTACCACTCTGGTTATCCCGACGACCGATTTCGCCAAATTATACAAATCGCCAAACTAATAGCCCAATTATACATATTGGCATAATTTTTATTTTAAATAATAAAAAAACAAATAGTAGAATATTAATGAAAATACAAATGAAAAGTCCAAATAAAGATAACTTAATGACGTTTTAAACACGTGTATCGTATTTATTGTCATTGAATGTGACATTCACGAACATCCATTATTGGTATTTAATCTTATAATTTGGCGATAGTATTTTGGTCGACGGGATAACAGAGTAGTACCCTCTCAGGTTATAGGAAACCCTGGGGAGACTAAAAAGTATCTATACACATATATTTTAGTTTTAGGGAAATACAGATCCCCAGATAATTCTAGAAATAACAAACGATTGACAGGAGTTGTACTATATGGCTGTTTACATTAATGTTGCTAAAACTTTTATTTTCAATTGCATTTTAAAAAAAATCGGAATTTTTTTTTTTTTTTTTTTTGGCAAAAAATTCTGCATTTAAATTTTCCGTTAAGTAAAATTCTGTATATATATATTTTTTAATTCAATACCACTGTTTTCTAATGAAAAGTAAATAAAAAACTCCACGCAGTTGAATATTTGAAATTAACTCACGCGGACCACCATTTTAGTACAGAAATATTAGATTTACTTAAGTATGAAAAGTTTGTGATTAAATAGGTGGGAAATTACTTTCCGAAAATTGTAAGGAAAACGATTTCAGATAAAATGATTGAAGATTTATATTGAAGAGATTATAAAAAAAATAAAAATAAAAAAAGAATTCTCTACTTTAGAGAAAACAATCAGTTTTATTCAAGTATATTGACAACAGATGGCAGCACCACATTAATATTACTACTTTCCGGAAAATTATAAGCTGACCGAATAATTAGATTAACTTTTACCGCTAATTTTTCTCTCTTTATTAATTAAAATGTTGCAAAAACAAATAATTTTCTAAATTAATTCTTAATTTTAGTCATTAGAGGTCTTCCAATTTAAGAACGATGATAATTTAAACAAGTTGGAAATTGCACGTGAACGTAACAAATGAGGTGCGTTCGTACGATAACGAAGTTTTAAAAATATTCAGATCTTGCTGATATAGTAGAGCGTACTCCGGATACAGTATAGTAGTCGAAATCTTTACGTTTCTGTAAATATGCAGGAAGTAATTTTTAATACACCTAAGCAACGTATATCTTATTCATAAAATGTGAAATAGTTGAATATAATTAAAACACGTCCCAAACAATGTTTCACCGTATAGCATTATGTAGTGGAATACTTTTGTGTGGCCTGTAATTTAATAATAAAAATTGTTTGTATCACAGATTGTACAGAATGCATATTTCATAGATTCATGCCAATTCTATTATGTTCGAATGAGTGTAACATCATTAAAATGCACTTGAAACTTTTCCCCCATTGACCGTAATGTAATGGAATACTTTTGATTGTCCCTGTAAATGATCTACCCATCCGATTTTCATAACATTTGAAATGACTCGACAAAATTACTCAATAATTATGTGTTTTAAATTTCACACGATTAAAATGCATTTGAAACTTTTTTTTCCCTATTGACCGTAATGTAACGGAATACTTTTGATTGTCCCTGTAATTGATCTATCCATCTGATTTTCATAAAATTTGAAATGACTCGGCAAAATTATGTTACAATTGTGTATTTTAAATTTCAAACGATTAAAATGCATTTGAAACTTTTTTCCCTATTGACCGTAATGTAACGGAATCCTTTTGATTGTCCCTGTAATTGATCTATCCATCCGATTTTCATAAAATTTGAAATGACTAGGCAAAATTATGTTACAATTGTGTATTTTAAATTTCAAACGATTAAAATGCATTTGAAACTTTTTTCCCTATTGACCGTAATTTAACGGAATCCTTTTGATTGTCCCTGTAATTGATCTATCCATCCGATTTTCATAAAATTTGAAATGACTCGGCAAAATTATGTTACAATTGTGTATTTTAAATTTCAAACGATTAAAATGCATTTGAAACTTTTTTCAATATTGACCGTAATGTAACGGAATCCTTTTGATTGTCCCTGTAATTGATCTATCCATCCGATTTTCATAAAATTTGAAATGACTTGACAAAATTATGTTATAATTATGTATTTTAAATTTCTAACGATTCGGTTGGGTAGTTTTTGCGTTGTTATATGCGGACAGACGGACAGACAGACGGACAGACAGACAGACGGACAGACGGACAGACGGACGGACTGAGTGACAACAATAGGTGCTACGTATTTACATAATTACGAACGCACCTAATAACGGAATAACATCTCGCATTTAGCAAGAAAATTTAGAATAAAATACAGTAAAACCCCGATAATTCGGATTAATTGGGACCGGACCCAATCCGGATTATCGAAAATCCGGATTATCCGGAGAATTAGAAAAAAAATGAAATAAAATATAACATACTAACAGAAAATCACCTTTATGGTAAACTTATTGAATATTTGCAGACAGTAATAATGTTTACTTTGCTTAATTATTCCGAAAACATGTCAGAAAAAGTTTTTTTAATTTAGAATACGACGATGAAACAAGTTAATGTTATGGAAATTAGCCAATCGCTTCTCAAATTTGGAAAAAAAAAAAAAAAAAAAAAAAAAAAAAAAACACCAACCGATCCGATTTATCCGGAGATCCGGATTGTCGGGGTCCGAATTAGCGGTTTTCTACTGTACTTATTATATTTTCTGTTCAATAATTGTACTTGTTTAAAGAATATATATATATATATATATATATATATGTATATATATAAAGTAATATCGGTTAAATACCGGACACCTCGGGAACGCGGAAATTGTCCGTAATTCTAAGGTGTCCGCTATTGGGGAAACGTCAGAGATTTAAAGAATGCTTAAGATTTCGTGTTAATTCGTGATAATATTTTTAAGCAATAAAAACTGAAATAAAATTCTGTATATCTTTATCCCCTGTTTATTTTATTCTTACAATAAAAATCTGTTACAAAATTTTGCTTTCGGTTGGGATTACGCATAATTTGTTTTTCAAGGTGAAGTTTAAATTCCATAAGTAGTATAAATCATCTTTTTTTCTTTTTTCTTTTTGAAGATAATTGTGCAATTACTCACTGTATCAGTACTTTCTTTGAAATTCTCGATATAGCCAGAAGTATTTCAAGTTTCAGTATCTCTTTCATCATCTCTAATTGTCAGCTTTTGTTTAAAATTCTGAAGTGATGTAATCACATATATCAACCGATTCTTCGTCAGTATTCTTCTTCTTCTATCATCATAAATATTAATGAAATTTTCCGCAGTTTCTTCACTCATGATAATTTTAATTCTCAGGAGAAGGGGGAGGATTGCTCCTCCCATGTCACACCCTGAATTCAAGACAGGGCGTAGCAAAGTGGAAATAGGAATTATATATCGAGCTTTGGGGCGTGGAATTGAGGATTTTTACCAGCCCATCCCCCGCATTTATCTATTACACAAAATTTAAAACACATTGCTCTGATAAATTTGGAAGCTTTTTAATGTTTTTCATTTCCTTCTTCGTTAAAAAAAAATTATTTTACATCCTTTATCTGCAAAATTAATGCCCGCTATTCAGAATGTTCGTTATTTAGAGGTTAAACATACAAATGTTTAGGCTTGGAGACTGAGAATTGGAAAGCTGTTCGTTAAAATGAGGTGTTCGCTATCTGGGAGTGTCCGTTATGGAGGCTGTACTGTATATAATGTAGTGAAACTTCTTTTAAAAGTCATCCCTATTTAAAGGCCTCCTATGTTAAGGACCAAGATTTGTTATAACGAAAAATTTTCCCACAGACTTAATTTTTTCTTAATTTTTCTCCTTCTCCCTCTACTTCGGGGAACATCGGTAGAGATATTGCTAAATATTCTGCAGGACCGAAACTTAAATCATGTTTCTTCCTATTTAAAATAAATAAATAAATACACAAAAGTAAATCTGTTGTAGCAGAAATGAATGCAATAAAGATAAGCCCTTAGAGAATAATAATGGTTAATAATAATAATAATAATAAAATCAATTTTCTGTTATTATTTACACGTAAAATTTTCAAATACATTTTTATATAACGTTTGTTGTTGAATTTATATTTTCAATGTTTACATTTTTATCTATTCGATCCTATGTAATTTTACAATAATCCAATTATAATTAGAATGCTTAAAAATTGTCAATGATTTTGGTTGAGTACATGATATGTTTGTACTCTTTTATGTATTTTATAATATTGTCAGTCTGTTTTAAAAAGTACTTGCTAAACTCACAAATCTCTCTCTATATATATGTGTATTTCTTTTTAGGATTTGATAAAAGACGATGTTAAAATATTCGTAATATGAAAACATTTTTTTTTCTTTTAAAAAATTGCATAACAAAAAGAATAAGAGCCATTTATATATATTTATTTTTTCTTTTGAAAATAATTCCTTTCCCAAAATTCATTTTTTTCTGTGTTCAAAATAATAAAATTTAACGTTCCTTGCATTTTTTAATAATTTTTAAATGAATTTCACATCAAACTACGTTGGAGCGAAGAAGAAACCCGCTCTTTTCGTAATTTTAAATTTAATAACAATTAAATATATTTTCATAATTTTAAATTTAACATTTAACATTTTAAATTTTTCAATCATAATTTTAAACAAACTGTAATTTTGAATAAATATTATAAATCATATCATTTTTAAAAATTATTTTTAATTCATGTTTAATAATTTAAATTTAATATTTTTTTTCATAATTTAAATATTTGTTTCATAAGTTTAAATTTTATCATTAAATAATTAAAAAAGTTACCATAATATTAATTTTTGAATAAATAACTTATTTTAAAATATTTTTAATAATTTATAAATTTAATTTATAAAATTTTTAATCTATAATAATTATAATTTAATACTTTTTCAAATTATTAAATCAAATAATAATTAAATATGTTCTTCTTTCAAAAATTTTAAATCAAATGGTAATTAAATATTTTCTTTTCAGAATTTTAAATTTAATAACTACATTATTTTTATCGTTATTTTAAGGCAACTTTAAATTTCGAATAAATATCAAATGCCAACATTATTTTTAGTAATTTTAAGCTTAATATATTCCATAATGTTAAAACAAATAATAAATTAAATAATTTTTTCATCCTTTTAAATTAATTTTTGATTTTAATAATTGATAAATTTGAATCTAAATGTTTTGCCTACACGAATTTTTTTAGGATGAAATTTTTTGACACATTTCTTCACATTCATTTTACTTGTGAATGATTTTTCACTTCACAACAGTGACTTTTGCGATTAGTCACATTACTGAATTGTTTGTTTCAATAGGTACATTAAATTTCCTTATTTTTTGCCAGCGCAATTTCAGAGGTGGAATTTCAATTCACACTACTAAAAAATTTTTGTAGACTTGGACTGCTCATTCGAAATAAATATTGGACCTTTAAAAGTCGCCTCCTTTTCTTTAAAAAAAATTCTTTTCCCCCTATTTGTAATGTAAAAAGTTCAATAAACTAAAAAAACCAACCAAACAAACAAAAAACAATAACAAGAAACCCAAATTTAACTTTTTTAGAAACTGTTGCATATTTTTGAAGTCACTTAATTTTAATCACACTTCAATTAATTAGCACTCGGGATGATGCCATTCAATGCCATCAGAATTTTCGTAAAAAATTTCCCATTGAATATGTACCGTAAAATATAGCTCTTTTCTTATTTCCAAATATATTTGTTGATAAATTCCGATGATATTCTTTTATTTAAGCATTTCAGATTTGAAAAAGTTTTTAAAAGGGTTAAACAAAGATTACTTCATGCGTGGATTGATACATTTAAGGGTATGTATGTACGTGTATCTAGAAGGATACTTTAAAAACGTTGACTCTTAGCTAGACCTCCGATGTCTGTGAGGGATCATCTTAAGATCTACTCAAGAAGGATTAACGAGGAGGACTTATTACCATTTCAGGCGCTCACTCGTTGATTTAAGTGACAACTATATAGAACATTCAAAGCATTGAAGCACAATTTTAATATATAAAATATACTTTTAAAATTTGCCTGGTGTGAGTAGAATATATTTTAATCTTCGTTCCTATTTAGAATAAGCTCACTAACGTACCGTCGTGGAAAAAAAATAATCACCCTGTACTAACTCTGAAATCACCCCGTACTAACTCTGAAATCACCCCGTACTAACTCTGAATTCTTGTTTCCATTACTAATAGAAGCCCATAATAATTACGCTACTTCACATTGATGAATTTATATTTATAATATTTTGATAGTACTGTTGTTCAAAAAAAGTAAACACTCCTACTAACTTTGCAAAAAAAAAAAAAAAAAAAAAAAAAATATATATATATATATATATATATATATATATACACACACACACACACACACACACATATATATATCTTACAATAAAGTAACTGGTACCAAACGATTGGAAATGAAGTCTGCTTTCAAATGATGTACATAAAATCTGCTTAGAGGGCCATCTACATATTAAAACAAAGCCAAACTTTTTTTTTTCAAAGCAATACCCAATTATGACAGCATGTAGGTACTCTATATCCTTCAATTAGCCTGAAAACAAATTTTCATGCAATTCGTGCGATAAGTTTCGAGAAAAATATTATTTTAAAACGAGTATATTTTAGGGGCTGTAACCAAATTGAAATTCTGCAGTCAATTTTTAACCGAGAGATCTCCCTTCTGAACTAACTAGGCGCCACTCAAGCAGTCAATGAGGACTGCAAGATACAGGTTATCATAAGAAGTTTTAAAATACCTAGTTACTTCTATCACAGACGGCGCTTCAAACCACCATTTGCCGTTTTTAAGCATAATTTGATAACTACTTGGAAGGAAAAATTGAAATTTTGTATTTCCATAAAGCAGCACTTAATAAATCTAATTTAGAAAAACTGTAGGTTGCAATTCATAAGTTTTTCGAATATCAATTTCATAAATCATATAATAAAATTATAAAAATTTCAAATTCAATGCATTTATATTTTGATATTATAGTATTATTGCTACATGTAGAAAATAGCACATTAGGAACATAATTTCCAAAGATATTAATAAAAACATGAAAATGTAATTTAACATACATTTCAGAAGCACTAAATTTTGAATATTTATAATTCAAATACTTACCATTCAAATGATTTGAAATTTGGTATCTAGGCATAGTTTGATGCAAAAACTTGAAATATATAATTAAAACTGGGTATTGCTATTGAAAAAAATTAAGCTGGAGTGTTCGGCACCAGTAATTTTCTTCTACGAAAATTTGTTGAGAATTTAGTGAAGGGTGTTTTTTTCTTTTTATATATCACAATATCCTTTCTCGTTCATTGAATTGTTATATTCATTGAATGTTAATTTTTTAATAATTTTCCCTTTTTCTTCTGGCAAACATGTTGCTACACAATAAATTAATATTTAATTCTTTATGATTTTATGTGACAATTTTAAGGTAATTTTGTTTATTTACCACAGCTAAGCATTTTTTTTTTTTTTTTTTTTTTTTTTTTTTTTGTACAATATTTTCTATTGTATCTGTAATTGTGTATGGGCATTTAAAAAATAACAAATTGCACTATAATAATATTTTTTAAAAATTACAACATAAATATGGTTTGCATTAAAGACTTTTTGCACAAATGATTGAAATCAGCTTGACTAGATTAATTTTCGATATCTACTTCAAATGGTCTTAACAGGGAGAACTAATGGTTAGTGAATATTGTTATAATCAGATTTATAATTAATTTATGAACGCCAGTTTGCATTTGCAAAATATATAATCTGTGTTGAATATGATAATTTAAATCTTCGCCATAATTTATTCATTTGAATCCAAAAAGCAGGGGCGTGCCGAAATTATTCCTCGTATGCAGTCTCCACCCTTCCCCTCCTAACTAAAACTGGACATTGCCATAAGAAAGCGTATGCATTCATTGTAACATTGGAATTCATTTTCAGATGACAATAGTAATTCCGGCAAACATTCGTTATCAGCGAAAATCTTGCTAAGTATTCGGACGTGACCAAAACTACTTGTATTCCTAAAATAATGTTTATTTATGTTTGGATAAAAGTCAAATTAGTAAATTATAGGCAGAAATGCAAATAATTCTTAATAAAAAAGAATTCCATAAAAATTTGCCATTTGATAATAATAATAACAATCAGACAGTAATCAGACAGTACTCCGTTAACAGACAATAAAGCTTTCGAATATATTTGTACATAGTAGTACTTTTTGTCGAATAAATATATGAGGGGTTCACGATCACGTAAATTTTGCAAGAAAAAAAAAGAGAGAGAGAGAGAGTCCATTTATATTTAGACGATGCATAAAATCTGTTTTATCTAAGGCCGCAGTGAACTAAGCTTGTTTTCACATACTTTCTCATATATGGTATCGATTTTCAAAGTTGGTTCATAGTGGGTGTGGATGAAACAGATTTTATCTACTTTCTAAATGTACTACCTTTCTCTCTCTCTCTTTCTCTCTCTCTTTTTTTCTCTCTCTCTCTTTCTTTTTCTTTATATGGTGAACTGTGGTTGTGAGTTTCTTATATTGCATAAAATTATATCGTAGAATTGGCAAATCTGCATTTTTTTTTTAAATTGTGAGTCTTGTTTTAGCTTTATTAAAATAGTGTAATGTTTCAGCTTAGTGTATTTCTATAGTAGGCGGAGCCAGAGGAAAAGGGCAGGTTTACAGCTACGTCCCCTTTCAATCTAACAAATGATGATAACGTGATGTTGAATCAAAAAATAAAGAGAATTATCGATCGTTTTTAGACAAAATAAGATTTTGTTTGATGCATTTTATATTATTTTGCGTAATATTTTATTAAGTATTATACGATTTCTAATACTTAATAAAGTATGTTCTATCAATATTGTTCATCTTTTGTATTAATTATTAGACAAGGTTCTGCTTGTGTAGCTTAAGTTAAATTGTTTTAAGAGGATATATGTAGTTAAATGAGAGTTTCTAGTTAATTAAAGATTTTTTGTATATGCACATTCTTTCTAAATTTATAATGAATCAGTTTTTAAATTTTTAAGGAAACACATTTTGCGGAATTTCATATGAAATGTGTTTTCGCCTGTTATGCAATATATATATATATATATACATTAGACACTGATGGAAATACTCATTTGAGATCTTTCATGAGCTTTTGCAGTCGACTTGTATTCCAATTATGCATTATACCTTTTACTTACCCATCATACGTAGTATAAGGTAAGTCTTGAAACGTTTTGAAAATCGAAAAAAAATGACGGATTTACACGGGTTAGTACTGAAGATTCCTAAAACATTAAAAAAAAAAAAAAAAAAAAAAAAAAAAAAAAAAAAAAAAAAGCAGTTTTTTTGTTTTCCTGTAAACGCTCTATCTCCCGAACAAATTGAGATAGAGACTTGAAATTTTGTATTTACTTAGTATGTAGGAATGGAACGGAGCCTATTTAATGTCAATAACCTCGATTATCCGGAACTATTTTTTCGGACTCTTGAAAAATTCGTTCTGATGAAAGGTATATAAAAATTTTAATTTTTTTTTATTTTAAAGAATGGGCGTAAAAGGCAATATAATAACACAAATTTTACATAAATCGATCGGATTATTAGTTGTCGAGATATTTGTACTCCTGTTTCTCATATTCTTCGATCTTTTATGACCCTGCATTTCATTCAAATTTGAATTCAAAGATATATTTTAATTGGAAATCAGACGCTTCATCCGACGCAGTAAACTGCTAGTTAATATGATTATTATTTTCGGAGTTATAAGGATGTTTCATTTGCGCGATTCGGTACTACTTGAGTAATTTGGCGTTTTATATAATTTGTCAAAATCGATTCACAACAATTCATTAAGAGAGCATTACTGTATATTAAAAGTATTTAAATATTCGTTTAAGTTTTGTTTTGGTATTGCAATGCCTTTTATAAATAGTTTACATATGTTTCATTTTCATATATTATATGATGCATATCCATGATGGGTAAGTATGGTGGCCCCCGACGACTAGTTTAGAATCCGAATAGTTTCATAACCTTCTCAAAGGTTATGACTCGCAAGGTTTCCTTCAACTTTAAAAAATTTTCAGAAAATTAGGTTTGCGGAATCTGGAATTTCGTAACACAGTAAGAAGAAGAAAATTCATTCTGCCCTGTTGCCAGACTTCAAAATTTATGACCAAATAATGATTCTGTCATTCCAGTGACACAAAGCGATCTTTTCGAACTTCTAATTTTGCAGTGGGTCTGCGCTTACAAAATTGAGCTTTCATTTTACTTATATCTTATAGAATATCAATTTTGATTTTTTTTTATTCTTCGAAACTTTATATTTGTTACTTCCATGATATGAAAAACTGCATTTTCATTTATTGTTCTTATTCTTCATATTATTAATAAATAGATTTGAAGCAGACAGTAGTTTGATTCATTATCTGATTAAAATTATAAAGTAAGACTTTTATTAATTGGTTGAATGCAAGTAGTATCTATGAAGTTTCAATATACATTGATGCCAACTTGTACGGATTTTTCTTACCACTAAAATTTAAGGAAAATTTTTATCTTATTCAAACGCTAGAATTCCTCTAATTTTGGGGATTTAATTAGCTATAATCTTCCATATAGTTTTATGAAAATTCCGTACAGTTTGGCAGCTATGACTATATATAAAAAAAAAAAATAACGGCAAAAATTTTTGCACAGAAGATTCTATAAATATATTTAAATTAACGACAATTTCAAAAAATAACTATGTGATAAAAAATTTTAACAGGTAAAGGTAATAAATATTATTACCGATAATATTTATTACAAAATATTGTGCAGAAAAAACACTAAAACACCTTGAAAATAAATACATATATTAGTTTTATTCTTATATCTTTTATTCTTTTCATTTTTCCCTCAGTGTATAGGAAAGTTTTGAAATCGGAGATTATTTTCATCAGCGTATAGAACTATCTCAAATGTTATATAGACTTGTTTGTTCAAATATTCACAAGGAATTGAGAAATAAAAATTTCATTAGATTTTCCATCTAAAATAACTCAGGAATAGATTTTCCCCATAAGCTGAGGAATAGCTGTTCAATTCTTTTAAGGGGGGGGGGGGCGGAAAGAAATCAGCTGCATGAATATATGAAGAAACAAACTATATGGGCTAAATCTGAAAGTTTAGTATAACATCAATAAACAAAGTAAGCTTTTGATAAAGTATTCAACTCAGACCACTAAAATTAACTAGTCTCTTGTTTACGGTAAAATATGTGTTTCTCCACAGTCGTCGGTTCTCCTCTTTACGAATTTAAATAACGAGTGATCGCCTACACGGCATTAAGTTATCCTTGTTGACTAATTGATTAGCAGATTTTAAGAAAAGTCGATCACTGTGATGAATGTCTAGCTTTCACACTTCTTCATTTTGATCACTTGTCACTGTGTGATCAGCGCATACCATTCCAAGCATGACGTTGCTACTTGCTATTTTTTTTATATAAAATCTAGCAAAGAACGTTATGGTCTACGTTCTAAGTGGTATGACCACGGAGTAAGACACAGGAGAGGAAACTTAATGCGCATGACTCTTCGAAAATACAAAGTGAAATTTTGGTAAATAATGAGGAGGCTGCGATAGGTAGTAGGCTGGGTTTTTAGCAGACGTTCCATAGGATTGTATGCCTAAGTTTCATGCAAATTTTTTTTATTTTATTCGTTTATGTCTCACATCAATATTTCATTAAATAAAATAAGATGGGATATAAATGCTGTGTTCCTGGATGCAAAACAGGCTATGATAGTCAAAAACAAGTCGAAGGGAACAAAAAATTAAGTTTATTCCGTGCT
Source organism: Maratus speculifer (assembly GCA_964019185.1). NCBI lineage: Eukaryota > Metazoa > Arthropoda > Arachnida > Araneae > Salticidae > Maratus > Maratus speculifer. The sequence goes on from CAXHSM010000010.1 coordinate 4,504,572, forward strand.
CCACAAGTGAGTTATGCTTTTTAGGCTTTAATATAAAGCTATTTGCTTGTAATTATATTAAAATTTAGAATTTTTTATTGTCAATAGATCTTAGTGTATATGTTTTTTAAATGTTATGTGGAATAATAAAGCACAGACTTTGTTTTGTGCCTAAATACAAAGTTATTTAATGTGCAAAAGGGTCATTCCATGCCAAATCAACCAATGACTCAACTTGACCCTTTCCGATTTCAATGAAACTGCTAGGGATCATTCTCTATGATGATATAAATTAGAGTATATTTTTATTTTTTGTTTATCGCTTTAAATTTTTATAAAATTTATTATTTAAATTTTGAAAAATCATCATTTTTTGACTTGCATAAATATTTTTAATTCTGAATTTCTCATGTTCTATCAAACATAGAAAATTTTATGACCACTCATTTCAAAGAGGAGTTTATAAGGTTTAATATGATATGCAAGTCGACTATGTATAGTTAAAATAAATAAAATTTTAAATTTTTTAAAATTTAAAATTTGAAAATTCTTTAGATAGTTATTTTTAAAAATTTTGAAAAAAATGTATGTTTGTTGTAATATTATAAGCTTCTGAAATTTTTAGAGTGGGATCTCAAAGGGATCAGGAGTTATTAAATAACAGCAAAATTACCATTAAAATAGCAATTTAATTCTGTCTATTTTGTTATTTATTTATGATTTGTATTTATAAACTGATCAGCATTAGTTTAAATAAGAGACTACCTAAATAAAAAATTTTATTGCAATCCGTGCGTAGTTCTTGAGATACAGATATTGCGTAAACCGTAAAACAATGCCACATAACAGCGCCACCCGTTGAGCGATTTACACCAAAAACTGATCAGCATCAGTTTAAATAAGAGACTACCTAAATAAAAAAATTTATTACAATCCGTGCGTAGTTCTTGAGATACAGATATTGCGTAAATCGTAAAGCAATGCAGCATAACAGCGCCACCTGTTGAGCGATTTACACCATAAACTGATCAGCATCAATTTATATCAGGGATTACCTAAAACAAAATTTTTATTAGAATTCGTGCGCTATTTCTTGAGATTCAGCTGTTGCGTAAATCATAAAAAATGAAGCATAGCAGTGCCACCTGTTGAGCGATTTACGCCAAACACTAATCAGCAATAATTTATATCAAAGTCTTACCTAAATATTATTTTTATTAAATTCCGTGAATTTTTTCTTGAGATAGAGCACCCACAAAATACCTGTCACAGACAGATATTTTATAAAAACATGTTTTTTGGAATCTCTGACCCCTAAAACGTGTACAATCCGTCGAAAACCAGAATTCGAAAATTTATACGAATCCAGTACTTTCTTCTTGTAGAGATAGAAGGGAAAAAATGGTGCTGGTAGAATAAATTTGGTGCTCCCTCAATCTCCTCGGGACGGGGCGACCCCCCCCCCCCCTCCAATTTCACATGGACTTGAATGTCCGGATGGAAAAGATAGGGATTTAAAAGCAAAAATTCCTGAATGAGCTAAGAAAAATTTTGATTAATAGATTTATTTTTACTGCACAATCACAAACAAAAGATAGAAACAAAGTTAAAAAAAATAATAAAAAAACAATGTTTAAATTATTTTAAATGTTTATTCTGGGGATCCTATAATTACACAATTTTTTTCCCTCCAAATAATTAAAATAAAAATTTGCTTTAATTCTACATGCATTAATTGCATAAATATCCAAAGTTATGGATAATTAAAATGTTCTAAGGTTATAAAAACTATACTCGAAATTAAAATTTACTCCAAAATATTTGATTAATACTTAATTTCTAAAAATCATAAGTCTATTTCTTTGCGATATTCAACTTATTTACAACAATCATTTTAATCCGCAATATTCAATGTTTTTTAAATGGCCTGCCCTTTGGCTTTTGTCAGAATGATCTCGTATTTTAAATGGCTAAAAAACGAAAATGAAGCGCCAAATACCTATAAAAAAAACATGTATGTTGAGAAGAAAACTTCAATTAACCAGATTTTCATTTCTACAACTGCTAAATCGCACAACGCTTAGGGATAAACAAACTGAAGACTCCTCCCACACTAGGAACGAGCGCCATCTACAGGCTTTTCATTTAATATGATATTATAAGCTAGTAAATTGAAAATGAAGGTTTTTTTTAAAAGTAAAATAAATAAAAAGAGAGGGGAGGAGGTACATTTTAAAATTAAATATTTAATTTAAATGATTTAATATTGAAGTTACGTTTTGTACCTTGACTTAGGACTAGGCTCTTTTATTAGTAGTATGTTTTATTTATTTATTAATTACAGATTTACTAGTTTATGAAGTCATGCAATAAATTGAAAAAATTACGGTTGGTCATTGAAAAATCCATATTTAATTATTATTATTATTTAAGAATTCGAAGAAGAGCTTTATTTTATTCATTATTTTTGCATCTTGTTAAAAAATTAGAAAAGTTTACGTAAAGAAACCCCCATAATTTTATTTTCCATAGTAATATTTTGAATTTATATTTAATAAAAGAGAAATGGATATAAATATGAAATGAAGTATTAACAAATAATTTCTGATAATTTTAGCTGTCAATTACTTTCCAATACCTTAAATATCTAAATGATTTGTATAAATTAAATAGACAAATTTATACAAAAGTATTTATAAAAAATTATCTTAGTAATTTTTTAAAAAATAGTAGAGAAAACAAATTATTTTTCAAGTAGAAAACAGCAACAAAAATGTACAACTTATTTAACCTATTTCGGATAAATAACTATTTAAAAGCATGTTATATTAAAAAAAGATGACATACTCAGTGGCGTAGCAATTAAGGGCAGTCACCCTGGGCGCCCAAGTCAAGGGGCGCCAAATTGAGAGTGGTTTAAATCGAAATTACGAATTGCTCCACTAGTGGATTAGAGGTTCTGATCCCGAAGCTGGTAAATATAAAGGTATTGGGTTCGAATCCAATCGCGCCCGTCGGCATGATCGTTCGGAGTTTAACCTTGGATTTCCTTGCGTAAATACGGATTAGGTTCCCTTAGAAAGACCCCCACGGAGGGCACCTTCCCTAAGGCCTATATCCCTCGTGCAGATAATTGGTCATCATAAATAACACCAACAACCAAAAAAGGTATTTTCTTCTTTTGAGTAAAAAAAAAATAATAATAATGTGGTTATTTTCCTTTTTTTCTTTTTTATGGGGCGGTGTGGACGAAAAATTTCTTCCTTCCCCAAGCACCAAAAATCCCAGCTATGTCACTGAATATACTCTTATATTTGGGCTTAAAAAAATATAAAGGTTTGTTTTTAAATATATTTTAAAATTTAAATTTAGTATAACACAAAAATTAAATACGATTTAGGTAAAAATTTTGGAAAGTAATTGATAGCTAAAATTATTAGAAATAAATTATTTTTTTTTCTCTCCCTTTTTACTTTATTAAGAACAAATTCAAACTATTACTATGAAAAATAAAATCCTTGGAGTTCTCAAAATATTTTTTTTTAGTTTCTTAACAAGATAAAAAAAAATCTTACTTTAATTGTTCCATAATATTAATAATCGAATATGATTTTTCTATTTATTGCATAACATCATAGATTAGTAAATCTCATATAATTTTTCTTAAAAAAAAAAAAAAAAAAAAAAAAAAAAAAATAACGAAGAAATAAATCATGCTAATATTAACAGATGTTAGTCTTAAATCAAGTAAAGTATTTCTTTTATTTTTTATTTATTTTTATTTTATTTATTTATTTATTTTATTTTTTTAATTTTTAGCAGAAAAACTATTTATGCATTTATTATATTGCAGTACATGTACACGTACACAAATATACTATAACTTCAATTTAAAACATATAAATGAAATAGTTGATACTAAAATATATTTCCTCTCTCTTTTTCAACTTTATAGTGTTTTTATACAAATTCAGTAACTTATGATATCATATCATAAACTGAAATTTTTATGGGCAGTCACTGAAAGAATTATATTACTATTTTAAGAATATTATGAAAAATATTGTTAATGAATTACTAAGAAGAAAAAAATGTAAAATTAATTTGGATTTAAATTTTAAAGGTAAGTACCATTAAAATACATTTTAAAATACGTTTAAAATACCTTAAAAAAAAAGGTTTTAAACAAAAAACTTTTTCATACTATTTTAAGTCCAAATGTAAGAGTTTTTTTTATGTTAAATGCTCTTAAATTATTATTTATCAAAAACAAATGAAATTATTTGTGCATCCTTATTTTTGTTTTTACATTAAAATAATCATTTACATATTTTTACATACACAATAAAAAATCATTTACATATTTAAATTATTTATGTATTTAAGTAAGATTTGGCTAAAAGTATTGGAAAGTAACTGATAGCTAAAATTACAAGAAATTATTAGTTAATACATTTAATTTCATATTTATTTTTATTTCTCTTTTATTAAATATAAATTCAAAATATTACTATGAAAAATAAAACTACAGAGGTTTCTTTAAATAAACTTTTCTTGTTTTTTAATGAGATACAAAAATGATGAGTAAAATTTTGCTCTTCTTTGAATTCTTAAATAATGATAAAAATTAAATATGGATTTATCTGTGAGTAGCCGTAATTTTTTTTTCAGTTTACTGCATGACATCATAAACTTTAAAATTTGATATTTATTTTATTTATTTATTTTTGAGGAAAAACAAATAAATAAAACATTCTATTATTAGAGGCTAATCCTATGTCAAGATACAAAACATAACTTCAGTGTTAAAGCACATGTATTAAATATTTGGTATTAAAATATACACACACACCCTTGTCTCTCTCTGTTTATTTTTTTATTAATTTTACTTAAAAATATTATTTTAAATTTATTAGCTGGTGTCATATCATAAAATGAAAATGCTATGGGTTGGGTAAGCACAGAAAAAAATATATTATTACTATAATTATTGTTTTAAGAATATAGTGAAGAATGTTTTTAATTCATTGAAGCAAAAAGAAATTTAAAATTAAAGAGCTCTGCGTGAAGTATTTTTAAAGGGCTCGTCAGTAGATGCAGCTCACTTATTAGTGTGGGAGGAGTTTCAGTTTGTTTATCCCTAAGCGTTGTGCGATTTAGCGTCCACCTCGATGGACAGCCTGCATGCAGCGGTGTCGCCTCCTATCGTCAAAAATTCCGCATGGCAAAATTTTAACACTACTTTCCCCTCCTGCTTTTTACTACGTGGTACAATAACTTTCATTTCCAAAGTTTTCCTCCCATATACCACGAAAGATTACAATTCTCATGAAGCGAAATGACTATATTTAGAAGAATCAGGCGAACTTAATGCCATGCAGGCGTTCACCTGATATGTAATAAATGGTTTGAATTATTCGTGCAACACGAAAACACATATTATTTTATTACAAAATATTCATTTTATTTTACTGGTGTGAGTGTTGAATTTGTTTCTTTTTTTAATGTTGATTTATGTAATGTAAAATTCACCGATTTCAAAAGTCAAATACTTTGAAGGTACGAATATATTAAGACAGAAGTGATCATTATTAATGCAATAATCCGACATTGAGTGAATCCTGGCCCCAGCTTATATAACCAGGGCCAGGATTCGAACCTGTGTCAGAGTGGACAGTGCTGTTGCTGTGTTGTATTAATTGTGACTATGTTCGTCTTAATGTAGATGCATTTTTAACAATTAATATATTAAATTCAGACGTTAATTTAGTCCTTTAAGACCCGAGGAAATTATAAACAAAACCAGTCATGCTGATTGAAAGCAAAACATGTACTACATCCACTATCTGTTGATAAAAAATGATACTTTACTCTCTCTGCAAACCTGAATGACCGCTCGATTTTAGTTTTTATTACATACAACTGAGAAGCAACAATTTAAAAAAATGTCTAACCGCACGATCGTGCGGGTTGGGTCTTAAAAGGTTATGGGTTCTTTGTAAATGTTTGAAAGAACTGTTAATAAGAGGTGAGATATTTCTTTAGGTGCCTGAAAATAGTCTCCAATTTCAAAATTGACCTGCAGACTCGAAACAAAAATTACAAAAATAAATATAATAAATACATTTCTTCCTAAAAAAGTTTATACTGTTTTAATATTTTAACTTAGTACTTTCGGTTCTGATTATCACTGGTAATTATATTTATTATCTTTATTCATTCGAAAATTGCATCGCATAGTTTGAAATCTTTTATATACTACTTTTATTTAACCTAATAGTAAAAGTCACAACGTCAATATTTTTACCAGGTTATAAACAGAATCTCAAATCTTGTGAATGTAATAATGTGAATAATAGTAATAATAGAAAATAAAATTTTTCACATCGATATAAATAATGATTAAAAACTATTAAATATCAAAATTGAAATTGGGCGAGTACATAAACAAGCGGAAAGCTCAATATTGTAAGCAAAAACACAAGGCCAAATTAGAAGATTTATAAATTCACTATAAATCATACAAAAAAAACCTTTTTTTTTTCTTTTCTTTTCTTTTTTTTTTTTTTTTTTTTTTTTTTTTGATTGACAATTAATTTTGGAAATCTAGCAGCAATGCAAAATTAAGTTTTTTTTTCCTTTGGCTTTTTGGCTTTTGTGCTATTGTTCGATGAAATTTCTAAATTCCATCAACTTTATTCTACGCAAAACTTTTAAAAGTGGAATACAGATTCTGTTCGAGAAGGTACTGAAACTATTTCGAAATTTTCGTACATTTAAGGAAGTCTTCAGTAGTCCCTTTTGTTATTTTAAAAATAATGACTAGTTTTAATAATAATAACTTATACAAAAGGTATTTCATTTGTCCCGTACGTCCAAACATATAGAAATTCGATTACAAGTTCCTTTCAAAATATTTGTCCCACTCGAGGGCCGTTTAATATGACTGAATGGGCGTGTTTTGTAAAATATCGTTTAGGATATGGGTGGAGCTATGATGGATGAAACTGAAATATACCATACGGAGATGAATGAGCGATGTTTCAGGAGCATTACCGTCGCAATATTCTAGAAGGAACAGTTAGGGAGTCTGATCCCCTTTGACGTCACTAAAGAAGATTACAGATTTTAACTATTTAGAATTATTATAAAATATATCATATCTATTATATTGGCAGACAAGTAATAAACCGATAAATGTAACCAATGTATCACTAACTGTTAAAATTTACATAAATATATCTGTTGATACCTCAAAACGGATTAATTGTTACTGACTTATAAGTATTCTGTTATTTGGCCGATTTCATTTCAAGTTCACTGTTAACATCCACATTTTATGCCCCAAATTATCTGATATATACAGGGTGTTTCCAAAATTTTTTTACTGTAAAAGAGGAGTGATAGTACAAATCAAGACAAACAATATAAAATTGGAGACCAAGGGTCCCAAACGTTTTCCAAAGGAGATAGCCGCCATTAAATTTTAGGGACCAAAATTTCAAATAAACATAAAAAACGGAAAAATCGGTCAACTGATTTGCGGTTTTCACTAAAATTATTCTTTATGCCGGCATTTTCTTGAAATTAAATTATAAAGACAAATTTCAAAAAATGCCGTTTGATGGCGCTTTATGTCCGGATTTTAGAGAGTTGCGGATTTGAGGGAGTCTACTATATGTTACTTATTCTATAGTTCTGTTAAATGCAATCGTATTCTAATGGAAAATAACAAGAACAAGAAACAGTGTTCTGGAAACACATACACTCTCTCCACCTATGCGATACTTGACAGCGAGATTTTCTCTCGAGATAAATCAGTACAAAAGCTTATTGACAGGCAAGTACAGGGGGAAAGAACAAGACACACAGATAAACTAACAATCTTGTTTTTAAGGAAAGATTATTTTCGACCGCTCAAATTCAACGAAGGAGACCAAATATGGGATAGCTTTTGTTGCATATTTTCGCCGGTCAAGTGGTTAATCAGCAGAAAATCCCAAATCTTTCAAGGACGAATGTTTTCTTTCTTGGATGTGGTTAGAGTTGAATTCAGACATTTTTCTCCGTGAGGGATTTCTGTGGCTCCCTTTTTGACCATTAAAAAGCAAAAATTCTAAAATCGTTCGCGGGAGAGATATTCCCTCCCTGATCTCACCCTTATTTTAACTTCATCAAAGGATGTGGTAGGAGGGATTTTCTCCAGCCCAATCCCTATATTTATTTGTGATCATAAAATTTGTGACGCGTTGCCCTGATGAATTTAGAGGTTTCTTGCATTTTTCTTACATTTAATATCTCGTTAAAATATAATTTTTCATTCTTTATAGCCAAAATTACTGTCCGCAATTCGGAAAGTCCGTTATTCAGACATTAAACCTACGAAAATCTAGGTTTTCGGATTGGTGGATTGAAAAAAATGTCCATTAAAATAGAGGAGTCCGCTGTTCGGAAGTGTCCGTTATGGAGGTTTTACTGTATTATGTTATTAATTTTTTAATTATTTTATATTTAATATTTATTATTGGGTGTTATATTTTTATTATATGTTGTTATATAATTATATGTTGTATAATATATTTATGTATATATAATTTATATTACCAAAAAGTACGGACACTAAGCCCGCCCACACTCATATATGTGAATTTTTCCTTTTTTTGAATAAGTACCATTTATAAGTTCTCCTTCTCAATTTTTTTCTGAATCTTTTATTGTCTTTTTTTCCCAGTAATTTCTAAAGTTTTTGTTTTCTTATCTCGTAAATGAATAGATTTTGCCATTTATTTTTATTTAATCTTTTTAGATATTATTGTATCAGAATGGATTTTTCGATGCGCAATTTTTTATCCATTAAGTTGTAATTGATATTTATACTATATTAAAGTTTTGAAATTTGTATTCGTATTTCTTCCATATATAATTTAATTATTGTATGTAAATGTGTTTCATTAATTTACTATTCTTATTCAAGAAAACTATTTAGCTTTTACGGAAAAGAATTTTAAAGTGAAAAAAATGTTAATTTGAACTTATAATATTTTGCAAATTGTAAAAATCATGTGAAATTTCCTGAATTACAAACATACACACCTCCTCCCCTTAAAAAAAAAAAAAAAAAAAAAAAAAAAAAAAAAAAAAAAAACTTTTTTATATTTTATATATTTTTCTCAAAAGTTCCAATTATAAAACTTCCTTAAAATATTTTGAATTTCCCTTCTCCAAAAGGTTATTAAATTACCGTTATTTTACGTTACATTACATAATATATATCGTGTATAAATATACATACATATAATTATACATATTTAATTGTAATTATATTAAAATATTTTATACTTATTTATTTTATAATATATATAAATAATAATAACAGTATTATTATTAGTATGATAATATTATTAATATTAATATTATGTAACATAATTAATACATATTATTTTTTAATTAAATACAATACATTAATTAATATAATATTAATATTTAGTAATACATTTTCATAATATCATTAACAGTTTTAGGCAATATATTAATTATGCATTAATAATTATTATATTTATTATTTAAACATAATAATAAAAAAATCAAATGTTTAAATGATTCATCAATAAATCATTTAAAATTTGACCACGTAAAATCACCATTATCAATCAAAACAAACAATTTAATTCTTTCGAGTCCTTTTTTTTTTTCTTTTTGAGAACAAAATTACTTTTACTTTAATAATGTTAATCGTAGCTATCCAAATTGATTTACTGAAGTTTAAAGATTGTCGCATTGCCTGAAATGAAAGGAATGCAATAATTTTGTGTCAAGATTTAAGATGTATTAGAACTTTCTAATGTTTCTTGCGTTTTATTACATATGATTCGTTTAGAAAAGTAAGTTTTATTTTTAATTTAAAGAGGGAAATATATACTATTTAAATAAAGGAATGGGCAACGGTGTAAAGAAAATTAAGTAAACTTGCATTATTATTATTCTTAAATAGATGGTACCTGTCAAGATTTGACGATAAACATGTTAAATGATTAATTAGAATAATGTTAGATTTTCGTAAATAGTTACCTTTAAATAAAGTTTTGAAAACTTGATTTATTTCTATGTTATCTATGTGATTCCAACAGATTCAAAGCGTTTCATGGTTCTGTCAGTCTAACCTATTCGAGTAATCAACTGAAAGAATTTTAAGCAGATTTTTAACAGTGCTTGCGTTTTAGCAGAAGGATAACTAAAATTAATTCAACGGATACATTTTTTGTGTGTGTTGTATTTGTTGTTGTTTATTTATTTTTTAAAAATGCGATTTGTAAAGATTTTCAATAATTTTATTCCCACAAACATATCTCTAAAGCCCTGAAGTGGAAACTGGCTGTTCATATCTACTAATAATTACTATGTCATGGCTGCCAACTACTATGCTTATTTAAAGTCAAATAAACATATTAGAAGCATAAATTTTATTAAATTATTGACAATATATAATGTAATACTTAGCATTGAATATACTTGGCATACATTTTACTAAAATAAAATTGTGGTTCCAAACATGTTTATATGATTTAAACAAGCGTAGTGGTTGGCAGCTCTGCTATGTTTTAATTACTTGAAATATTTTTAAAATAAAATTGTTAAAAAAAATAAATGAACGCATTGTTGAGTGTTAAATTTTATTTAATTATAAAGCAACAAAATAATACTGATAACAAAAGAGTAAAAATCACGTAACTTTCCAACATAGTAAAATGTATCATTATTCAAATAAATTATTTTGCCGAGCGTTGGGATCGAACATTGTCCTCTACAAAAGCTCAGAGCTTTAAAATCGTTCCTTAAACTACTGAGCTAACAGACTTGCTTCGACTTTTCTATAACTGGAAGGACTAATAAATTCTACTTAACGCATGCGCAAATGCCTAAATTTTTGAATTGATCTTAAAGAATTAGCCTACTGTTTTAATATGTATGATGTTAAAATAGTAATGAGGTTATAATAAGAAAGGCGCAATCATACTGTACCATCATTTTTATATTTAGACAGTGACTAAATAATTGTTAAGACAAAATAATACTCGATAGAAAGACAAGGAACAAGGCACCCGGTCGGGACGCCAACCGTTAGGTTTATGGACTAAATGTCCCGCAAATTAAAAAACACAAATTAAAAAATACATTACAGTTTATAATAGTCCACAAAGGCACAGCTACTCAAGAGTCATATTCCAAGTCTATAATTATTATTCAATATGTAATAGTCTTTGAAGAATATTTCAGAGTTCAACATTGACCATATCAAGATCCCCCTAGTGAAATGCCAATACAATAAGCCCTCAAAAAGACACGTACTATCAATACTTCACCAGACCTGAAAGGGTAAAATTGACTTTTGCATCGCCAGCGTGAGAATTTCTGCTTCATCTTAAGACGCCACACTACTGACTGAAAAAGACCCCGATGATAATGTAGAGTTAATGGGGGAGTTCTTTTCAAATATCTCGGTCAAACGTTAATATTTTGACATGATTTTTTTTTTTCTTTTTTTTTTTGCATAGGATACCTAAGGACGATCCACAACCGGGCTAGTTTCTACTTTTTCGATTTTGGTTTCAGATTTTTTTAATACTTTATTTTTCAGAACCGGTTGTGAAACTGAAACTATCCTACATAAAAATAATTTAACCAAAATCGAAAAATTAAAAACTAGCCCGGTTGTCGATCGTCCTCAGCTATCCTGTGTCAAAAAAAAAAAAAAAAAAAAGTAAAAATATTAAAATTTGAGCAAGATACTTGAAAAAAACGCTTCCATAAATTTTACATTATCATCCGAGTCTTTTTTAGTCAGTAGTGTGGGCTCTTAAATGCATTAACCTCAAATAACTAGCGCCAAGTTCGCAGCTAAGAAGTAGGAGAAAAACCTCCATGGGGAGCAGAGCTTCACCGAGACGCTAGTGACAGGTAAGTCCTTGAAATGCCTCTCATCCAATACTTATCTGCTCTCACAAATTGTATAAGTGAGCCACTCTTCAAAATGCCGCAATCATAAAGTATGTATACTTTTGTTTAAATTTTAACGAGGAGGACTTAACACCAGTAGTGGCGCTCACTCGTTCTTTAAATAAGTTTAGTTTAAGTAATTTTAGTTTTGCATTTTTACTTTAAGTGTAATTTTGTCATATACGTTTATATGTACTTATAACAAAATGAAATTAATATATTTTATCATTTAAAACACAATTTAAATTGATTAAAATTGTTCCAAATTGAAAAATACACTGTTAAAAATCTGCTGCATTTTGTTGCAACGCACTCCCTTGCTTGTATAGAAAACGGTTACTTGGCCGTGAAATGGAGCTTTCTCATTGGTTGGAATAGAGATATTATATAATAGATAAGCGGTGGAGTGCGTTGCAACAAAATGCAGCAGATTTTTAACAGTGTATGACACGGTCAATTCACCGTGATATGAGCATTCTTATTGGTCAGAAGAGAGATATTCTATAAAAGTAGTGGAGTGACGTTGCAGTAAATGCTGCAGATTTTTAATAGTGAAGTCAATTAAAATTAATTTTCAGATTCGTTAAAATCGTCTGCTTTTGGCGAGGAAATGCACTGCTCGCCAAATCCCGCGTCGCTTTCAGCTTTTCACGCCAATTATTCCAAACTATTTTATTTTTTTACATATCTAATAATGTAATTCCGCCGCTAATTTTCACTGATCCTTTATTATCTACATGAGTAGTTTAATTCGTATTTTTTTTCAAAAAATTCTGAGTATGCCCCCAATGGAGACCTTCCTTATGAGACATCTTTATACTAGACCAGTAAACGGCAGCACAGACAGTTTCTTGATCGAGTTCACGGCTCAAATTCCAGAATTAACTAAATTCGATTCGCATATTAAACCGCAATCGTTCTGCCAAGTCCTATCTTGGTGGAAAATGTCTCAAAACTCGATTTTAAGCTCTTGACTCGTATGTTTACCATCGTGTTTACCAGTCCTCTGTGTTTTTATGCTTTTTGGTGCAGGAAAATGCAATGGTAATGATTCTAAAGATGCAAATGTATGGGGTTTTTTTTCATCGGGATTGTGAAATTTTTCCGTTTAATCATTAAAAGTTTCATACTAATAACAATAAATAAAACAAGTTGGAAATTGCACATGAAGCGTAGCAAATGAAGTGTGTTCGTACGATAACGAAGTTTTTAAAATATCACTCTCATATATCAATCTCATAAAATTGTAAATAGTGAATTACAATTAAAACGCTCATCAAACAATGTTCTCCCTATACCATTATGTAATGGAATACTTTTGTGTGGCCTTGTAAATCAATAACAAATGTTCTTTGCACCACAAATTATGTAAAATGTATATTATAATATGTGCTTTATAGTTGCATATAAATTTTATTAAATTCGAATGAGTGTAACACCATTAAAATGCATTTGAAACATTTTCCCCCATTAACCGTAATGTAACGGAATACTTTTGATTGTCCGTGTATTTGAACTATTCATCCGATTTTGATAAAATTTGAAATAACTTGACAGAATTATGTAATGATTATGTATTTAAAATTTCAAACGATTAAAATGCTTTTGAAACTTTTTTCCCCATTGACCTTAATGTAACGGAATCCTTTTGATTGTCCCTGTAATTGATCTATGCATCCGATTTTCTTAAAATTTGAAATGACTCGACAAAATTATGTGATAATTATATATTTTAAATTTCAAACGGTTCCGTCGGGTAGTTTTTGCGTTGTTATATGCGGACAGACGGCCGGACTGAACGACCATTATAGGTGCTACGTATTTACAGAACGCACCTAAAAATCGATCATTCTAAATCACCGACTGGAAAATTATGCTCCTTTCCCCATCCTTCCCTTTTACTTCCCAACAAATGGGCATAGCATTTCTAGATATCGAAGGTAAAGAAAGTAAAATGTTCCCTTTTACAATTCGGATCTTCTTAACCACTTAACTGATTATTTTTCTTACGTACAATAAATTGAAAATATGGAACAAACACTACTTTTTTTAAGATAAAATATTCCTAATACTTAAACTAAAGTATTTTTGCTATTAAATAGCGTGAAATTGTATTTAAAAAAATTAGTGGATTAGTCTGGATTAAATAATGCACAAATTTCTGCTTTTAAAAACTGGTGACAAAACCTCCCGTCGCAAAGGAGTTAAAGTTCATTTAAATGTAACTTTCATGATCATGTATCTATTCAAAGGTAATTAACGTACGGATTGTGATATACCATGTGGAAAAAAGCTTTATATACTAGCTTAACTGTATTTTTATTATAATATATTAATGTTTATTTATGTATTTTGTAAAACCTTAAATATAACTTAAATACATTATAAAGTTTTATGCAATTTTCATAAGTAGCGTATTTACTCGTGTATAGGGCGCACGCGTGTATAAGGCGCACCCCTACTTTACAAGTAAAAATGGTGATTTCTTAAAATCTAGTGTATAACGCGCACCACAAATTTGATACTCTAATTACGAATGACCAAATAAACTTCAGTAAAAAAAAAAAAAAAAAAAAAAGTCAAAACAAACATTACACCAGACCAGAAAACAAGACGAAAATGTATTTTAGTCTTCGGGTTGTAAGAGAATGATGGGAAATACGAATAAGTGACGGTAAAGAGAATTGCTAATTAGTGTTTAGATAATGTCACTAGCTCTGTTGTATAAAAAACTGCAAGGAGTGAAATAAATATGCAGTAATATTTCAATTAAGTAACATTTTCCGAGTTTTAATATCTTCTTTCCGAGTTTTAATATATCTTTTTTGTTTCATATGTATATCGTTCGACTGCATCCAACAGTAAAAAATTATTCCGTGTATAAGGCGCACCTAGAAGTTTTGCTATATTTTTTTGGAAAAAAAGTGCGCCTTGTATATACGGTATTTAAAAATCTATGAGAATAAGAGGTCTGCATGGGCCCGGTTCCCGTTGCCGGCACGGCCGTATGGTTCCGAATTTTTTAATGGGCCGAGACGACAGATTTAGAATAATTTTTTCAACGGACCGGGCCGACAAACAAAACAAACAAGCTGGAAAAAAAATTGCCCGGGCTATACGGACCGTGAGGAAAAAAATAGCGTGTCTAACGGCCCGTTGCAAAGATTTAAACAGGAACGATAAAATATGAGCATTTTCAATGAATATGGCTCTAAGAAGAATAAGTATACACGTGCGTCACGATCTGATACTATTCTGACATCAGTACAGAAATCTAATTTAAGCAGTGTAGAGATCGGCATCGGACAGTTGCTTTTTGTCTAATCCGGGCTTAATATTTTTTTAGCAGACTCTAGCCGAGCCGAGATCAGGCTTGCATTGTTTTTCTACATATAGTCAAGTCGGGCCGGAACAAGACTTGATTGTTCTTAAGATGTGTCGGGCAGACAGCGATAAAGATAGCGATAAAGAACTTAAGGTAACGTAATCTTTGGAAATACACTTCTTGGTGGTTCTTAAGTTCACTTCTCAACAACGCGAAAGTTTAACGCATTTTCTGACTAAATTTTTAACTGTAAAGGCATAAAATTAACAAACCTGACTATTGAAAGGATTTGGAATGAAATGGTTTTTTCCATTTTTGTTAAGTAAAGAACTTGTATAACCTTGTTGAGATATAAGTGATTCTTGTGACGTGGTTGCAGATTTTTCTCCCTTCCCATGCTGTCACTTTCGCAAATTCGATTCAAAACGCTAACTTTGAGAGCATTTTCTTAAATTGCTTGCATCAAAAAAATAGATAACGAATTTCGATTACATAGTTTCTGAATAAAAACTCCTACTTGTCTTATGAGTTTCCAATAAGAAATGAATTGAGAAATGTATCAGAAAGTAGCTCATTTCGATACGAAAATATCTTTAATAAAATGATGTAGAAATATTTTCATAAATCTACTTTTTATTATACAGCTTCAATATGAATTTTTAACATTTTTTTTCTTTTATTCTAAACCATATTAATTTTTTAATGAATCTTTATTTGAATGTCGAAAGTCTAAGAATCTAAGTAATCATTAATGTTGCTAATGTGTATTTCCTTTAAAATATACTGTAAAATCATCCCATAAATATGTATGCAGTATTCTTTAAAAAATCTTAATTGTATAAAAAAATAATGTTTTTTTTTTTTTTTTCGGGATAGTATAAATTGTGTCGGACCAAACTTTTGAGTTTTACATTAGGACGGCCCGGGTTAAAATAACTCTCCTTTGGGCCGGGCGGAGGATATTAGAGGCCTTGAAATTCCGGCCTCTAATGAGACCGCTAATGAGAATTCGAAACCACATTACTTTTGTAATGGCGAAGAAGATTTTAAAGGTATGAGATTACTTAACGATTTCCGGAGCGGCGTGAGATTTTTTTTTTTTTTTTTTTTTTTTGTAATAATTAACTTACACCAAACTTAATAAACGAATTCTTTATTGAAAGTTACGAACGTGCTTGTTTTAGGTATGTTTTTTCTAGTAGTTCTTGAACTACAGCTAAACTTATTTTTTATTTTGATTTTTTTTCTCTGTATTCTATATTTTGTTTAATTTTTCTCTTTAAATTATATTCTTCTCTATATTTCCAGTTTAAATATACTTATTTTTTTCCTTTTTAACCCTTTCGGGTCCGGTGTACTATTAATAGTACATGTCTTTTATTAATAATACTCCAATTAATAGAGCATTATTTTATTCTAAGAAATACTTTTGCTACTGTTTACATGTAGTAATGTTAGTATATGTCTATGAATTTACTATATGACTTCATTTATCCTTCGGTATTTAGTAATACAGTAGACTCCCTTAAATCCGCACAGCTTGGGACCAGATGTTGTGCGGATTTTAGAATTTTTGCGGATTTCTGGCCATTGCTTTGTTTACATTTTTCAAAAAGTAATTTGAATGTAATTAAAAATGAAATCAAAAGTATAATGAATGCTTACAATATACTAAAACATTAAAATAAGTACTAAACTAAAATAATAAAAATTTAGATAATTTTTAAAATGATTAAAATACTAAAAGCAAAGATCAAGATAATAATCAATAATGTACAATTAAATATTCATTATAAAGATGAAATGTGTTTTTTCTAAATTATTCAATTAAACTACACTACTAATTCACATCAGGTTCATAAAATAACAAAGCTTTATTTTAGGTTTAGCCACACTTAATAACTAAAAAAGCTTGATTAATACATAAATATACTTGGTAATATTGTGATTACCAATAATATCAGCTATATCTTGATTTTTTTTCAGAAATAAATTATTCTTTCTTCATGAATTCAATAACCTTAACAAAAATTAAAAATTAAAAAATATATGGAATTGATATAAAAGTATAAAAGTCAAATTTTACCCCTACATCTGAACTGAATGTTTCATTGTTTACATCCGTAAATTATGTGCGGATTTTAGAGAGTTGCGGATTTTAGGAGTGCGGATTTGAGGGAGTCTACTGTAATAATTATTTTTTTTTTTCAAATTCTCTTTGCGCCGTTTGCGATTCTTTTATTTTAAACATATATTTCACTCATTAAATTTAAAATAAAAGTTTTTTTTCTTGAAAAAAGTGTGTAATAAAGCGCAAAAAGTATTAGAAAGCTGTAATATAAGATAAATCTTATTGTAATACAATATTCTCTAAACATCTCCAAAAATTCTTCCTTAGCCTTTTGTCATATGAATAATTAATTCAATGATACGTAAAACAAATACATACGTTATCTTTCAGGTAATAAAATATTCGTTAAACATTGATTAATCTGTATGGATAGCTAGTGTTAGAATTATTAACTTAAAAGTAATTTTTTTTAAACTGAAGAAAATTTCAGACCCCCAAAGGGTTAAATTACTTTTTAGATTATTAATCTTTATTAAATTTTAAATTTTTAACTTACGTAGTATTTACTACAGCTTTACCTTTAATTCCTAATGGTTCCATATTTTGCAAGACATGGGCGTTTATTTACAGAGGGCATAAAGTTTTCAACTAGGAAGCCCATGGAAAGCTGCTTCCCTGTTCGAACATGTTTATGTATGTAATAAGAGAAAAATTTTAATTAAATATTCTAGGTGACAGTAAAAAAAAAATTAGACGTCCTTTTCTAAAAACACGACCCTAAAAGGGTTAAGCTTGGTATAATGGTCGCATTAAATTACGGTTTAAAAGTTCAAATTCATTATTGCCACCACTTTTTGAAAAAAAAATATTCATCTTATTTAGTAAGATGAAAAAACCAATTAATTACACTATTTTATAAAACTGGTGGGAATCAAACAATTCTGAATAAAAGTGAAGATCGCAGCCCGTGAATGTCTCGGGCGCGACGAATAAGTAGTTAAGTCAACTATATTTTCCACTTAATTAAAAACTCACACCGGATATTCTGCAGAATTTTATTTTATATAATATATTGTACGCATGATTGAGTCACTACTTTAATGCTGTTCCTTATTTGTTCTTGACGATCGACTGACTGCAATATAAAATCAGCATCAGCAGACGTCGATGTCAAAATTATATATTTAATGTATATTACAATCTGGGTATTGGTGTTTCGTCCTCTTTCAAAGATAGAACGAAGAGTTTGGCAGATTGGAATTGTCAGCTTTTGGTGCTTTCATTGGTGGCGAATCCAGCCAGTTCTTAGGGAGAAAAGAATTGTAGTTCTTTGCGTCTTGTGCTACGACAGGCATGTCAAACTCATCTACCACTGCGGGCCAGATTAAACATTGTACACGAAGCCGCGGGCCACATTATCAAAAATTAAAAACCAGATTAATTTGATGACTATCGCACAAAATAAAAATTGTATATTAAAAATACAGCCTTGTTAAAAAAAAATAAACAAGCAAACAAAAATTTTTAAACTATTTATTGGAAAAATTAAAAACACGCACCAGAAAATGTTTTAAAATATTTATTAAATAAAATAAGATCGATACCAAAAAAATCTCTATGAGATTATTCTCTATGTGTATTGATAACCATGAAAAACATGCTAAAATAAAAATACAAACATGCTTAAACACATATGGTCATTTAAAAATTTAAATCGCAACTAAAATTATACAAAAATTTGCTTTTAGAAGGATTTGTTAGATTTAGAAGGATATATTTAGAATTTATTCTCATAGAATCCCAGAAAATCTCTTAGAATCCCAGAAAAACCCGGGTGGGTTTTTCTGGGCTGGGCCCGCTTTGCCACTCCTGATTACTATTACTGGGCAGTGTGGCGATCGTGGAAAAAATGCTTAGAAACAAACTTTTGGGGGACAAATTAATTTGTAACTTTTATATTATAAAAAGCAAAATTATAATAATAACAATTCACAAATGCATTTCCGATACTTTTTTATCCTTTAAAGATAATTTTGTAACAGTAACTATTAAATAACAAATAAGAAAACTAAAATTAAAAAGTAAAATAGTACACGAAAATTTTTGATTTAAATTTAAAGTCATGTTATATGCATAGTTGGCAATATCTTATGCTTTCTGGACCTCCAAAAATTGTATTGTAAATTTTACTTTTAAAAAAACCCGTAATCCGCCCATTTATAACGGTAAAAATTTCTATTAAAGTATTCTGGCCCAAAAAAGAAAAAAAAAGCTGAAGATATGTCAGGTGTATGTATATGCAAAAGAATGAATTTATCAGGCATGAAAATACAAATTCTTTGCAGATGTCCAGAGTCTTTCATTTTCTTATGCATGTATTGTATCTTGAAATAAAACAGCTTGTTTCCTTTTGCATGCATTGTAACTGTTTGAATTTTGGCGAGATTCAGTTTTTCTCAAATTTTTATCAAAATCACCCCCCCCCCCACCCTCATAAAAAGAAAAATTTTAAATCATATTCCTCTAGATTTTTAACGTCACGAAAAATAAAATTCTACACAACTTTGATTTCTTTATCTTTTTTATTTAGATAATAATAATAATAATAATAATAATTACCTCCCTTCCTCTTCGCTAAATTCCTGCTTTCATAATCGTTTCCCCTAAAACATAAAGTTTAAGAGATTTATTTTAAACAATGATAAGCAATCTTTCTTTTAAATTGCCCTTTCAATATCCCCTACCTCCATTTCCTAATAATATGCAAGACTTACAGTCCTTTAATTTACATATAAATAAATATATATAATACACATGTTTTACTTTGTAAAAATAAATAATTTGTCTTCTAAACATTGGCATAATCTTTAGAGGAAGAAGCAACTTAATCTTTAAAATGCTTTATGTTTTAAAATTAATCTGCCCTCTAATCACATATAAGCAATCATATAAATTATTCCGCGTTTCCACGCCCATCATTCTCATACGCCCCTCCCTTGTTTATTACAGGATCACAAATTTAGAGTCTTGAAACACTTTTAACTGTCTCGATTGTTTGTTTTGCTTAGCTGTAAATAAATAATCAAATCATAACTTACCGCTACAGTATGATTTTTAACTTTAATAATATTGAATAAAGTTTTTCATTTTGAGTATGTATGTATTAGTAATTAAATAATACAACTTTGTATGAAATACCAT
Organism: Maratus speculifer; assembly: GCA_964019185.1. Taxonomy (NCBI): domain Eukaryota; kingdom Metazoa; phylum Arthropoda; class Arachnida; order Araneae; family Salticidae; genus Maratus; species Maratus speculifer. The sequence continues at coordinate 4,525,142 of CAXHSM010000010.1, forward strand.
ATATCAAAAGAATAGTGGGACATGCTTCGGGGATGAAATTTTAATAAGCCGTCCCCTGCAATGTAAAAATGCGCCTGTAAGGGCAAAAGATCACAAATGAATAGTATGAATTTAAAGGGGAGCTTACAAAAAAAGGGAAAGATTGCATTAACTGGTTCATGCAAAGATTCGTTATTTAACTGTGATTTTTAGCCAGTTTTTTAGCTCTGTTTCATCTATTTATATTAGTGTCCTACGTATAAAATAGTCATAGTCATTGCTTATGGATGTATTATGTTAAATATAAGGTTCCGGCCGAAAGTATGGTTTAAATTCGCAGTAATTTTAACTCAAATTTTGTGCAATTTCCTAAAATTCCCTACTAAGATTTTTAAAAATTTTGCTTTTGGCTTTGCATATCCTGAACTGAATTCAAGATATGCAATCAATTTTACTTTCTTTGAAATAGATTATTTTTAAAATCGTTTCCAGTCCTTACAAGTACATTTTTTTATATCAGTGTAATAATTAACTGCATAAAAGAGTATCTAATAAGCATTAAAACAGCATGTTGCTCTATGCAGTCACCTTCCCCTAAATTTCTTTCAACTTTTCAAAAATTATATGATGCTATTTATCTTACTACAATGCTTTAAAGTTCTTTCTTGCATTAAAATTCTGCCCATTCCCTAACCTTAGATTCAAGCACATGCAAGGAGTGCGAGGGAGGAGCTACTTCAATCAAATGTCATTATTGAGTGTAAACAATTTCACCTGAATGAAAACATGAGAATAACATGGTAAATTTTTTGGAACTTCTCATTCAAAAGCTAGATGTACGATAAGTTCAGTTTCTAAAGTTTTACATATCCCATGTAAGATTAGAACTGTGAGAATTTTAAATGACTAGATTTTTAAAAACCAACAAGAACTTAAGGCCCCTGTCCTCGCTCGAGGAAACGCTGGCGAGCTAATGCTATTCCTATGGGGAAGCATTTTTCTAATAACTCTTTCGTACTTTGACATTTTTGAATAATTTTTTTTTGCATTGGATAGCTGAGGTGCATGCGGAGAGCCCACCTTTTTTACTTTTTCGATTTTGGTTGCAGATATTTTTTACAAAGTTAGTTTCGCTTTCAAAACCGGTTTCAAAACTGAAAGTGCTTTTTAAAAAAATATCTGCAACCAAAATTGAAAAAGTAAAAAAAGGTGCGCTGTCGGCATGCACCTCAGCCATCCAATGCAAAAAAAATTATTCAAAAATGTCAAAATGCGAAAGAGTTATTAGAAAAATGCTTCCTCATAGGAATAGCATTAGCTCGCGAGCGTTTCCTCGAGCGCGAAGACACTCGCGAGCTAATGCTGTTTATATGGGTAGGCATTTTTCAAATAACTCTTAGGCATTTTGACATTTTTAAATAACTTTTTTTGCATTAGATAGCTGGGGTCCCTCTCAAGATCGGTTCTTCATTGCTTTTCCGATTTTGGTCGCAGATATATATATTTTTTTATATAAAGTTACATCCCCTTTCAGAACCGGTTCAAAAAGTGAAAGTAACCTTATATAAAATACTTGCAACCAAAATTAAAAAAGTAAACAAAAAGCGGTGTTGAGAGAAACCTCACACAAATCAATGTGATACATGCATTTGCATGCACTTGTTATCTAACAAATCAACGCAAAACTGGTTCAATACACATTTATTTTATTTGAAAATAATCGTTTAAACATACTGGTATAAATGAAGTATATTGTTTGTTTTTTGTATTGATTTATGCAGTAAAATATTCATGGATTCAATCCCATATCAATTACTCTGATTTTTTTTTCAGAGTGCTGATATTGTCTGTCAGATTTTTTAGGAGTATTAAACAGACAATATACTCCAACATAATTCAAAATAGCATTTATGAAATTATCTTCACAGGAAAATGCAATGAAATTTTAAATGTTAAATTTTTTAAGGCACATATATATTAAAACAGACATGACCACAGTCAATACATCGCATAACCCAAAATCTCGGGGAAAATTAGCCGAGGTTAGGACTCGAACTTGGGTCCGCAGCGTACCGTTCTGTTGCTCAGTTATTTTAAATGTGTTTATGTCTGTCTTAAAATATATGTAATTTTAATAATTAATTAATTAAATTCAAACGTTAATTTATGTGATGTTTGTAAATGTTTGAAAGAACGCGTTGATATGAGGTGAGATATTTCTTTAGGCGCCTGAAAACAGTCTCACATGTCCAAACTGATCTGCTGTCTCAAAACAAAAATTCCAAAAATAAGAATAATAAATACATTTATTCATATCGTTTTAGTATTTTATTTGTAGTACTTTCGGTACTGATTATGATTTGTAATAATATTTATTATCTTTCTTCATTCAGAAAATTACATCGAATAGTTTGAAATCTTTTGGATATGATTTTTATTTATACTGATAGTAAAATTCATTACGGTAAAATTTTTATTAGGCAATAAACCGAATTCTTTATTTTCTCAAATCTAGCAGTGAATAGCAATAATAATAACTTTTTTGTTACCATACCAACTCAAAGCATTACTTTATATCATAAAAATATATTTATTACTAAATACATCGTCATATGTGACATTCAAAAAAAAAAAAAAATCAAAGGACATTTTTATTCTAGCCGGAACGTCATCAGTAAATAAGCTGAAAAAGTCTTCCTCTTCTCCTTTTACGATATTTAAAGACCAGTAATTCTCCATATCCCCCTTCTTCTTCTTATGCATTTTCGAACATCTGGAGTCGAATGATGTCAACCGTAAAAAAGCAGAAAAAAGGCAATTTTTGATGAGAGTAAGCTCTGGATTTTAATCAATTACGCAGTTAATAATTAATATTTTGAAATTTTGAATATCAGGTACATCGGGAGAGACATTGGGCAAACAAATTTTGAGCCTCGTACGTGCCGCAGATTTCGCTAGTCATTGCAGACAAACGCACAAACAGACACACACAGGCAGAGCGTTTTTTTTCTTTTATTAGTTTAGGTATAAAAAAAAGGCAAAATAATTGGAGTATCCGCGCAAAAGTGATCTTTTGCGTCATAAGAGATATAGAATGTCGTCATCTCAATCGAAGTGAGTCGAAATTTGATTCACTATGCCGGTCCATCTATCGAACCGACTTTACAAAATGATTTGAAAGTTCAGATTGTAATCACCTAGCAATCCACGATCAAATTTAAAACGTAAACGTCATCAGATTGACGTACAACTTTTTCACAGAAAAAGATCACTTTTTATAAGTAACATATGATTTTGGAATTTCACTGGTGTGAGTAAAATATATTTTAATGTTGAATTTCTAGTATGAATCAGCTTACTAAAGTGCAGTCGTTAAAGAAAAGAAAAAAAATAACACTTTCTACGAACTTTGCACTCATGTTTCCATTACTAATGGATGTGCATACTTCACATCGATCGATTTATATTCATAGTAAATTGATTATACAGTTGTGGGAAAAAAGTAAACACCCCTACTAACTCTGCAAATAATATATATATATGTGTGTGTGTGTGTGTGTATACATCGTACAACAAAGTAACTGGTACAAAACAATTGGAAATAACATCTACTTTTACACGATGTTCATAAAGTTTGTATTGGGGGCCATCTACATATTAAAACAAATCGCAAATTAGTGTTTTTTTTTATAGCAAAATTTAATTTTGACAGCATACATGAACTCTACACCCTTCAATTACCCCAAAAACAAATTTTCGTGCAATTCGTATGATACGTTTCCGAGAAATTAATTATTTCAAAGCGAGCATACTTTAGTGGCTGTATCCAAACTGAAATACGGTGCTCGATTTTTGACCGAGAGAGCCTCCTTCTTGACTAACGAGGCGCCCCTCAAGCAGTCATTGAGGAATGCTAGATAAAGGTTACCATAAAAAGTTTCAAAATATCTAGTCACTTCTGTCGAAGACGGCCCCTTAAACCATCGTTTTGCATTTTTAAAGCATAATTTGAAAAATTTCTTGGAAGAAAAATGTGAAATTTTGGATATTCATAAAGCAGAACTTAATAAATCTAAATCCATCAAAAAATATGTAGATTGCAATTTATATGCTTTTCAATTATTAATTTCATAATTCATGATTTATATCATAAAGCTATACAAATTTCAAATTCAATGTATTTATATTTGGATATTTTAGAATTATTCTACACATAGAAAATAAACATTAGACTTAATATTAGAAGCACTAAATTTTGAATGTTAATAATTCCAAAACTTATTATTAAAATTACTTGAAATTTGGTATCTAGGCATAGTTTGATTCGAAAATTTGAAATACATTGTAAAAATTTGGCACTGGTATTGAAAAAAATATTAAGTTTGGGTGTTCAGTATCAGTAAATTTCTTCTACAATAATTTATCGAGGAATAACTAAAGGTGTCCCCGCCCCCAACTGTACAACAATATCCTATCTCGTTCATTGAATTGTTTTATACATTCAATGTTAAATATTTAATTACTAGCTGATCCGCCCAGCATTACCTGGGACCATAGATGTTTTCAAACTGCGAATGTTTAAAATCTCCATTCATACTTAAAAAAAATTAAAATTTATCTGGAGAATATTTAAAATTTTAGGATATTTAAAATTTTAGTATGTATTTCTGTTATGAAAACCATTTTTTGGAAAGATAGAGAAATATAGTCGTTGATTTTATCTGTTTTGAAAATAAGAAATAATGCAATAATTAAATTATTTTTAACTTCCTTTCTTCAATGAGACCTACTCCATGCAAAATCTTCTGAGCATGCGCTCGACGTCCGCTGCGTATCTGAACAAACCCTAACAAAACACAAAAGGGGTAATTACGCAATTTACTACATTTTTTAGATGGTGCCATGCATTGATTTTGAAGATCGATTGTAAATCAATCAGGAAAAGCAAAACCATCAAAACAGGAAAAATTAACAAATGGGTGTGCAATTTGTTGCTAGCATTCAGCCAGGAAATGCTGTCGTTAAATCCTATATTTACTGCCTGCTCCTACTGGCTGTCTGCTTTGTTGCCGGGGTGTGGTGGCTTGCTGCCACCATGGTTGGCCACCGGCATGGCCACACTAGCCTCTAACCTGGCAGCTTCGTTGTGTGGGTTGGTTCAAAGCTGAAAATATCCTCTTACCCAGTAAGTTTTAATTTTAAAAAATCTAAATTGAAATTTAAAAATCTGGCTGGAAGTGCACTTTTCGATGTTAACATCCACACTTGACAAAAAATTCAGAGACCTGGGTGTTATAATTTCGATGTTATACGCGGCCAAACAGGCAGACATCTCTTATTTTACATGTATAAATTACTGTGAATATGCTAAATAATTCCTTTATTGCTGATTCGTTAATTTTATCGGTTTTGCAACTTCTACAAGCAATTTTAAAATAGATAAAACCATGTAGCATACAAAATTTTATAATTGTGACAAAAAATCAATGCTAAACACGCAATAATTCAACAAATCTTTAAAAATCACATCGAAAATCGCACTGAAAATCGCTGAAATTCAAAAAGTCGTAGCAGAAAAAAATTACTAAATTAAGCTTAAAGTCCAATACAATGTTTTTTTTAAATCTGTGTAAAAAACAGCCGCAAAATGCTAAAAAATACTAAAAATTGTATTAAAAAAATTCATTAAATATACAAAAATCGCTGTACAAATTCCGAATAAACTTATTATGAAGATTATTAAGAGAACTAAATTTACTATATTGGGTTAAAAGTATGAAACCGTACTTCTTTCACTAATGTAAAAAAAAATTGCTGCGAAACATAAAAAGAACGCTTAAAATCGTCTAAAAATTTAAATTAAAAAAATCCAATCGAAAATTAGAAAATCGGGCTTCGAGATGCAAAAATTCATGCATGGAGGTGCCTTCCCTCCAAATTTTGTAACTCTATGTTGAGCTGTGTCTTCAGAACAGCGCTGACATACTCACAAACTGACTCACTCTTTATTATTATAGATGTGAAAAATATTTTTTTTCTTATTACTTTCTTCTATCTTCAATAGAGGAAAGTATTGTAATCGAAATTTTTTTCGACTTCCGGTTTTAGACGGATGTACAAGTTTTAGGGGTCAGAGATTCCAAAAAACATGCTTTTACAAAATGTCTGTCTGTCTGTGTGTATTTCGCCATTCGGCCAACAAAACGTGTATGAAGATATGCATAGAATTGAACCAATTTTTTGTGAGTGTTTTTGATTATGGGAAGCAGATCCTCCTTCATTTTTGAAATATTCCGCCGGAAGGGGGCGCTGCAATCGCGATTTTGTGCCATTTTCAATATTGTACCGACCAAAAGTATATGAAGTTATGCATCGAATTGAACCATATTTTTTGTGTAAGTGTATGGATATGGCTAATTGGTCCTCCCTAAATTTGAAAAAAATCCGCCGGAAGGGGGCGCTGCAATCGCGATTTTTGTGTCCTTTTTAATATTGTACCGGCCAAAAGTATATGAAGTTATGCATCGAATTGAACCAAATTTTTTGTGTAAGTGTATGGCTATGGCTAGTTGGTCCTCCCTGAATTTGAAAAACATCCGCCAGAAAGGGGCGCTGCAATAGCGAATTTTATGCCATTTTCAATATTGCACCACCTAAAAGTGTATGAAGTAGACCTAGAATTGAACTAAAATTTTTGTATATAATTATTTTTTGGTAAGGCAAGTAGGTCCTCCCTGAATTAAAAAAAAAAATTTGCCTATCATTCTATTGTTTGTCGGCTCGTGCAGAGACAGAAATTTGTTTTTACTCCGATTAATTGATTGAAGCAGAAATTCAAGATGAAAACCAAAGTTCGTATGGTATTGAATTAAAATTATTAAAGCATTAAAATAAGTAACTATTTTTTAAAAATATTGAAATGTACGTATGAGATAGAAGAAAGTTTTGGGATTGGCACATCCAACTAGTTTTCAAATAAATTTATTTGTCGATAGATTCCAGTGCCATTTGTGTATTTCAATTGAGCATTTCATTTTAGCATCGGAAATCTTCTGCCTCTGAAAGGGTTAAGAGAAAATTCATCTTTTACACTGTTACAGGTATTTGCTGTTAGAAGAAGATGAAAAACGATATCAATCAACTGAAACAAATTCAATAATCATATGAAAGCTTAAAGGTGTTTTTTAAATAAGTTATACATTTTTAAGCTGAACAACATTTAGTATACTAAGATATGTTTCTAGAATATTGAAAAAATGATACACAGGACCACGCAAAGAATTAGATACATGGCCAACTATGGTGATAATCTCTGGAAGTGTGATTTCACTAGTTTTAAGGGTGTTTTAATCTTAAATAAATTTAGCTACATTGTAACATGTACATAAAGAAAGTAGGTAGCAGGTGTAAAATGTATTCAAGTATTCTTCAGTCTATTGATATGAATTTCTGAAAGCCAAATTTCAACCTATTATGCTTTTTAACAACTTTCTGTTTATGAATTCAGTTTTGTCTGCCTGTCTGTCCGAATTCTAATTTGAATTGACAGAGTTGATAGCTCTGTAATTGAGATAAGTTAAGACAGATTTATTATGCAATTTTGTAGTGAACATAAAGTATGTACTGTTCATAGTTCATTTATAGAGATGCTCAAAAGTATTATGTTACATATGGTCTCTGGAGAAATGTCGTAATTTTATAAATACGTAGCATCTTATAGTCGTCGTCGTCTGGTCAGTCCATCTGTGCTCATATAATAGAGAAAAAGTTGCCCAACCGGAACTTCCTATTTAAAATGGAGCCCTTTTATTTCTGAATTTTATTTAATGTACGTAATCGTAATACGTTTTGTATTCATGCATTTTTGCGTAAGAGTGAAACAGTTATTTCACCAAGATCTGGATAGTTATAAAACTATTTGTAACAAGAAAGCACTTCATTTACCATGCATGACATGCAATTTACAACTTATTTTTTATACAATGAATACTAAATTATTACATACTATTATAGTAATTAAAGAATAAAACTATACTTTTTTTCTAATTGGAGAGTTGATTGTTTAAAAGTTATTAATTTTAAGCAGCCCGACAATGTAATAGCAAATATTTTTATTAATAATTTTAATAAATGTTAATACATTAAGAATTTAGTATAGTTGCATGCATAATTATGACAAAACATTAATGTACAGAATAAGATTGTATATTGTTAATTAATGAAATTACCAATCCGCAGTTTTTATAATCGTTACAATTGCTAACTATTAATTAATATTTCATTACTTAAAGCTTTATTAACAATTAAATGATTATATTTTGGAAACATAAAATTCTTAGTAGCTTAACACAATATTACGCTTATTTTAACGCAGTAAGAAAAAAAAATCATAAAATTTTGATTTAAATAAAAGAAATCCGATTTTAATTTTTTTTATAAAACATCGACCTAATATTCGGTTTTTTATCTTTTTTCTTTTTAAATTATGATTTTTGAAAATATAATTTGCATTTGAATTGCATATATCGCTTTTTTAGAAACGAAAAAGTTCCAGTAGCTTCCCAAGGAGAATTTTTTTTTCACATTTTATGTTTTGCCGAATTGAAGAAGTTCAGAATTTCATAAAGCATTAAACAGAAGAAGAAGAAGAAGAAGAAAGCTTACTCTGTAATGCTGAAATATTTCAAAATTTATAGACAATCATTAAAACCAAGGGATCTCTCCGTAGACCTAAAGCAATCTTCCCAATCTTCTATTTGAGCGCTGAGTTAATGCATAAAAGATTGTGCTTTCACTTTGTTTATAACTTATAGAATATCAATTTTGATTTTTTTTATTGTTTAAAAAACTGTATTTGTTATTTTAGCGATCTGAAAAATTGCATTTTCAGTTTTTATTCAAATTCTTCTTTATTTTACTCAAATTCAAAATTATTATTTACTTGATTAAACGGAAAAAATAATTCGGATTCTTATATAACGTAATGACTTTTATTATTGAGTTGTACAGAAGTAATGTCCACGAAGTTTCAACGTAGCAAATATAACGGCCATAATTTTTGTTATGAAGAATGTATATTTTAAAATAAAAGGACGACTATTTGATACAATTTTTTAAAAAGTTGAGATTTATTACCGAGACTATATTATTACCCTTTTATTGCGAGAAATCTGTAGATAAAATTCTAATACGATAAAAAATCATTTACAAAAAAATATGACTATGAATCTTATTATTATAATTTTTTTTAATATATAGCATAATTTGGAAATCGAATATTATTTTCAGTTACCTAAAGGAATATTTCACCACTTTTTGACACATTTGTTCAAACATTCAAAAGAATCCAACTGTTGAAATTTCATTTGATCTTCCGTACCAAATCCTTGAGAAACATATCCCCCCTCCCCATCAAACTGAAGGATTAAGTCTATTTAGCTCTTTCGAAGACAATAAGGAGGAGTGATCGTCAACTTGGATATTCAAAATAAACTATACGGAACGGAATCTTAAAATTTTGTATTACTTTATAAGACACAATAAAAGTATTGCTAATTATTAAACTCACACCACTAAAATTGTATAATCATGTATAAATGAAAAAATAAGAGGTATACCTACAGCGATGCTTTACTTACAATGCAAACATTTAAGTAACGAGAGAGCACCTGTAAGGTATTGAGTCTCCTCGTTTCATTCTGAATAATTAAAGTAACCCATTAAGAATAGATCTCAATATTATCCCTCTGATGCTAGGAGTGTAGCTGAGAGTCAACTTTCCTACACCTTACATGCAGTGCGAAGTATAAGAACAGGATAGGCTCTATACCTCATAGCTTCTTTTCCTTTTCACCTACCGATTTCATAGAAGACTTTTCTAAAATAACACAGCGAGAGTTTTTTCTCACCGCCTGTATTTTCCAGAAAAACCGATTAATGAGTTTTATCAATCAGTGTGATTGCGGATTGTGTTTATTAAACTCACATGATTAAATTAAAGTTAAATAAATGAATGAAGTTCCTTGCAGAATAAGTATTGGATGTAAAAACTTTCATAGCTTAAGCTTTATTATTACGAAAGAACAAGGACTTTTAATATTATTGAGTAAGTAAGAGTATTCTTTTAACCCTTGACTAGAAAGTGTTGGAGAAGCTGCCTGGGAGAGAAGTGGGAATTTCAGTGATATAGTATGATAACTTAGATTATTACTGTTATTGTCGTTATTCTTACCAATAAGACAAATACAGATTTTGAGACGAATTAACATCTCGATTATTTATTTTTATTGGAAAAACGGATGCTGATGATTATTTAAAAAAAGGGATGGTGTAAAGTAAATTTTATTTCTGGAATAATCAGAACAACAATTGTAATAATTTTTGTGCTAAATTATGTAAGCGTTTTTATTCTTTTTGTGGATTATATGTAATAAATGACATTTTACTAATATCAGGTGCCTCATATGTTAACTGAATTTAATTGTATTAAAAATACATCTTTTATGATTAAGAGATAAAACAAATCTTGAGTTCCTGTTGCTACATTACTACAGTTACAGAACTAATTATTTAGATTAACAATAACAAAATTTAATTAAAACAGATTTTTATTGTTTATTTTATATTAGGTGGGTGGATTAAAACGCTACTATATAATTTAGATCATTTTTAATAATAAAAAAAATTAAATGAACTCGATGTCATAATTTGCCGTAGATTAATATAAATTTATTTAAATTTTAATTATTATTATTATTATTTATTTATTTTTCCAAACGCAGATCCAAAGAAGAATTTATGGGGGTGATGATCCTTTGAGCGATTAATTTTTCAGCATAACAAAATATTTCAAAAAGTAATTGCATGTTAAAAATCCTCCCTTCCCTTCCCAGAGATAGAAAGAAGTAGAATTCACTGAACAATGCAACTATTTTGACTATCATAAGGTATTTAAAACGGAAATGCATGAAATCTGCAGAAATTATCAGCGCCGAAAAATTTAACATGTTTTATCTTTTTTTAAATATGTAATATATCTTCAAAAATAATTAATTTTTCCCTCATGAGCTTGTAAATAATTTTTCAAAGCTTTTTTTTTTTCATTCGTTTTTGTAATTTTACTGTTACTTATAAAAATTACTGTAAAACCCCGATAACTCGGATTAAGTGGGACCAGACCAATCCGGATTATCCGGAGAATGAAAAAAAAAATTAAATAAGACATACTTACAGAAAATCAACTTTATATTAAACATACTGAATATTTACAGACAGTAAAAATGTCTATTTTATAATTATAAAATCTTCTGCTGTTCTAGTTTTGTATAACTTTTGCGGGCCGAAGGGTCAGGCATCCGCCTGAGCAGTTATGTCAAACACGTAGCCCGCGGGCCACAATTGGCCCGCCAGGAACTTCTCTGTGGCCCGCCAAGCTTTTGTCATATCCTTATGTTTGATTCAGTTCTTAGGTGATGCAGAAAATATACTTTGCATTGCAGCGTTGCAAAATTAGAGAATAATTTTAATCAAAATACCATTATTTCAGAATATTAATCTTTCTTACGTTTAATGGCAGATATTGACAAATATTATATTTAATGATCCACAGTTAAATAAAGAAGAGTTTAAATATTTAAATTAATGGTTGTTATTTTGGATGAAATTTTTTTACAGTTTGGCATAGAAGATGCAAACAACACCGATTCAACACTAATGTTGCATAAAAGATGCAAACATACTGTCTTGAATATGATCAAATCTAATTCATTTTAAAATTTCTTTTCCAAGAGATAGAGTATGCAAAATTAGCAATAAGAAAGTTAAGAAGAGCATATCTTAATCTAAAAATTAAAAAATACATAAAAGTTTTAACTTTTTTTTTCTAAAAATTCATTGTTTTTTTATGTTGAAATAAATACATTATTTTATTGCTCTTTTTGATTCACTGTGACATTACAAAATAATGCATAGTATTTGTTAGGTATTAAAAATGTATCGAGAATCAATTAAAATACAACGCTAATTTCTAACTAAAAGTCTCTTAAAAATCAAGAGAAATAAGTAGTTTTAAAAGGGAAAATGACACGATTTCTCCTCTTGTAAAATAATAATAATAATAATAGTAATAATGATAATGATGATAATAATAATAATAACAACAACAACAACAAAAATCGTTACCCTGTTTTTATGATTTGGCTGCGTGCATAGTCGAAAACGAGCATTTTGGGCATAAACTGATTGATTAATTTCATCTTTAAAGGTTAGTAAAAGTGTCATAGTAAATTATCCCTATCTGATCTTTATCTTTCTTGATGACGAAGATATAACATCACAGATTCATAAAAGTCAATTTGAAATAATTTTTTCTACTCAGATAAAGACTGAAAAATTGTGTTTGATATGTAGAAACTTCGTTGAAATTTGATAGGAATTTACTCACAAATATTTCGAAAACCCCTCAAATATCTAGGAATAATTTGGAAAAATTAATAGATTTTAAACTGAAACGTTGTTGTAAAAAGTGTGTGTCGTGAAACATATTCAAAATAATCCATCTGATTTAAAAAATAACGATTGGATGCATTTCTACGCAACTTGAAATCGCTCAAGTTAGAAAAAAGCATGTCTAGGATAGTTAAATCAATTTAAAAATATGCAGGGGTATTTCTATAAATATTCATGATATAACCTAAAATTTCAATAATCGCATGAAATCAATAATTTCAATATGTGCTTCTATAGCAGAAAATTTTCATTGAACTAACAAATTTTTTTTAGTAAACAATAGCCACCCACAAATATTTTTTTGAATAGCCACTTTTTCTCATTTACAGACCCCGTGGTCGGTGGCTAGCGTTAATTTTGTTCTTTAACTTTATAATTCTTGAAAATATACGTGCATGAAATTGTACTCAGCGGACAGTTTTTTCTCGCAGACACAAACTTCAAACTTCAACTGTTTTCAATAATATGATTGTAAAAATACTGGTTTCATTGGTTTATTGAGTGGTATTGTCTGAATTACTTTGGTTGTATCTATAAAAGTATTTATATATGTATTTAATCAGGGTTAATACTCATTTTCCAAGAAAAATTCCCCTGAGAATCCCCTGATAGATTTTTCAGAATGTACAATTTTTCCATAACAACAATTAATGACATTTGATATAACATATGATAATAAAGCACGCAAAGAGTAACAATTGCCCCCAATTTCCCAGAATAAACTGTCATTTTGGCAGGTTTTCCCATATTTGGGAAATTTTTTGTAATATCCCCTGAGATTCCCTGATTTTTCAGGAATCCCATATTCCCCTGATGAGTATGAACCATGTTAAAAATAATTGAGAAGAATCAGGAAATTATTCCTATGCCAGATCAATAACAATATCTAACCATATCTAACCAATTCCATCAATTATAATTTTTTTCCATAATATTATATTGTAAATTATGTGTTCTATCAATGATTGGTTTTATAAAAAGTAGCAATTACAACATAGAAGAAAATTCAGACGTTAGGAATACAAAATTAATAAAAAATTTTTGTATAATCATGATTGCGATTTAAATTTTAAAAAGTTTAATATGTGTTTAAGCATGTTTATACTTTTGTTTTAACTTTTTTCCTTACATTTGACATTGTACACTTCTAAGGTACTTTAGATACAAATTTGTTTTTACTTAATAAATATTCTTAAACATTTTCTGCTGCATGTTTTTAATTTTTCCAATAAATAGTTTTAAAATTTTTGCATGCATTTTTCTTTATTTTTAAAGTAATGCAGTAATTTTAATGTACAGTTTTCATTTTGTGCGATAATCATCAAATTAAGGTGCTTCTTTATTCTCGATAATGTGGCCCGCGGCTTTGTGTGCAATGCCAAATCTCGCTCGCGGTGGTAGACGAGTTTGACATGCCTGAGCTAGAGCATAGTTAGTTTAATGGGTGTAGGCTCCATTTGATGTTCAAAATGAACCATTAATTGTCGTAAATGATTTGTTACTTCATTATGTCTAATAACTTTTGGTTGATCATCATTGATAATAGTGTTTTCGTATGAATCACCTTCATTTTCACCTTCTTCAGTTGTACATAAAGTGATTATTTCATCATCTGTAATGGAGGCGTAAACTTCAATATTTTTTGCTTCATTCAATTACTAATGGAAACATCTCAGAACCATCAGTTTTTTGTAACAAGCTTACAAAATCTTCAGGTGTTATTTCCTTTTCATCCTCGCCTATTTTCCCTTCTGTTTCAAGATTGCTTGTTATTCAAGAAATTACAATTTTTAGACCATAAATTTTGGGGAGTACTCTCAGCAACTTGCTTGCAAACCTTAAGGTTTTTCTTTCAAAGGTAACATCAAAGAGTTTAAATGAAAAATATTAAGATATTCTTCCGGTAATATTTCAGAAACGACTTTTTTAATTCAGAATACGAAACTTAAATGAATTAATGTTATCGAAATTTTGCCAATCGCTTCCCAAACATTGAAAAAAAAACTGACTTAACTGATCCGGATTATACGGATATCCGGATTAACGGGGTCTGGATTTGCGGGATTCAACATTATTTCATTAAAAAACTTTAACTACATGTTTAAGAACCTTCTGTTTATTAGCGAGATGGATATTTTTCTGGATGGGATATTGCTGTTCACATTACGAAGTCAGTTTGATTCATAAGTAACGCCCTTATTCAGCAACTACTTCAACCCCAAGTTATATCGAAAACCTCGGTCGAACGCTCAAATGGTGTTGACTTCTAATCCTGATTGGATGTCTTCTTGATAATGTCCAATCAAATGTTATTGTGAATTTCATTTGAGCATTCAACCGAGGTTTTCTAGGTTGAGGTTGATGGTGAATACGAGCATTAGTGTAATTGGCAGGTATTGCTATATCGACAGAAAGTAGTCGACAAGTGTTTTTTCATTTACTATAAAAGCATTGGATCGTTCAGATAACGGTGCCAAGTTCTTAATGTAAGCTAATGTTCAAGAACACGGAATTACTAAAGATTGTTTTGGCAAGGAATCAGTTGTAATTTAAGATTTACATCTTTTGGGGGGGAGTTGTTCAATTCAGCGTCATATAAAAGCGATTTCAAAATCCTTCATATATTAATTCGTACAAAGCTCGATGTTAACCCTTTTCGGCGCAAGGCAAACTCTTTGCTTAAGTGTTGATATTAATGACTTACACCATACTTTAAAACAACTTTGCTTTTAAATAAGAAAGAACTAAATTTCACGCATTCAAAAAACCGTAATTTTTTTTTTTACCAAAAATTCCGGTGCCAATTTAGCGTTTGGGAATTAAAATTAAGTGGTTTCATAGATGTATCACCGCGCCACAAGGGGTTAAGTTAAGGAATTTTAAGGAAGAATTTTTTTTACTTTATACTAAACTTTGTAAATTTCATAAAATCAATTATGTGCAGAAGACAATAACTATTTCCATGTTTAATGTTATTATAAAATCAGATATTACAATTAAAAAAAAGTTTTAAACATAAAAATTTCGATTTTCAACGAATTTACAGGTTTTAAGTGTCAGAGAACCCCAAAAACATATTTTTACAAAATATCTGCCTGTGAGTCTGTGATTTTGCCCGTCTCTCGGTATGTGACATGAATTTTGTGGACGCTCTATCTCAAGAATTAATACGGAATTTAATAAAAAATTATATTCAGGTAGTCACTGATATAAATTTGTGCTGATTAGTTTTTTTTCTTTTCTTTTTTTTTCTTTTTTTTAAAAAAATCTTTCAGAAGTTGGCGCTGCTATGCTGTCTTTTCTTCAATTTCCCCAATAGCTCTAACTCAGAATTGGTGCATGGGATTTCTGAAAACTTCAGATTCAGTTAGTCCTCAGTTTAAATTATTTTTTTTTCTTTCTTTCTTTCTTTCTTTCTTTTTTTTCAGTTTTGGTGTAAATCTTTCAATAGGTGGCGTTTCTATGTTGCATTTTTCAAGATTTCCGCGACAGCTTTATCTCATAAACATATGCATGGATTTCCATAAAACTTCAGATTTGATTAGTCCTTGACATGAATTGATGCTATTTATATATTTTTTTTGTAAATAGATCCACAAATGGCACTGCTGTACTGCATTTGTTACGATTTCTGTAACAGCTCTATTTCAAGAACTAATGCACGGATTTCCACCAAACTTCAGATTTAGTTAATCCCTGAAATTAATTACTTTTATTTATATTTTTCTAACAGTCGTTCTACAAGTGAACCTGCTTATCTGCATTTCGAAGGATTTACACGATTTTAGCGATAGTCATACTTCAAGAACTAATGCACGGAATTTTATATTTTTAAAATCTACATGATGGTGATAGATTGCCAATTAATTCTGATACAGTGATAGAAACTTTCGAAATGTTAACAAGTGTGAGAGAGAAAAAATTTTCGGGATTGCTATATCCAACTAGTTTAATTTTAATGTCTACATATTTATTTATTTTGTTACATGCGTTCGTATGGAGCTCGGACTCTGATATCACAAAATGTTCCTGGCTCGGATTTTAAATAGTTGGGCTCAGGCAGACTTGAGCTCGATAAAAGTGTCCGAACTCATATACTTGAATTAATTTGTCAGTTTAATTACTTGGCGAATCAAATTATGCTTCCAACGTATTCGCTCTGAAAAAACAACAAGCAAGACTGGTTTTTGATTTCCGAAAAGAAAGACTTGCTTTAAAGGAATTTGTACTGAAGGTTTGTTTTATTTTATTTCAGAAACATAATATTAACAAATTATGTAAGCGAACTGTAAAGGAAGTAGTTAAAAATAACACTGCTTTAATATCATTACTTACCATATTAAAAATAAATAAATAAATTTATTTATTTATTAATTAACGTAATTAAATATTTATGAATATATTTCAAACTATGCACAAACACACTGTTTTAGATATAGTAATTGTTATGCATGCAAAATATTATTAATATGTAAACATTACATAAATATTATTAATATAATATATCTACAAAGTAATAAAAAAATACAATAATAAAATGTCGTTATCCTAAACTTAGTTTTAGTAAGGTTTTGTCTACACCTGCATCCACATAAATTTTGACCCATGTGGTGTGGCTGTGGTTCCCATCCAAATATGCTAATACAACAAAAATATATTACATATAAAAATAAGACAAAATAATTGGAGTATCTGCGCAAAAGTTATCTTCCATATAATACGAGATATAGAACTGCGTCATCTTTACAGCCAACCGGGGGTGAGTCAAAATTCGACTCCGACGCATCAATCGAGTAGACTGCATAAAATGAGACAAAATCCTGAACACTATATTATAATGACTTTGGAACCTACCATTAACTGAAAGTAAACGTAAGTGCTACCTGGTGGCCAGTACAGATTTGTTTATAGATTTCAAATGTAAATCGGCTGACACCGACTTACATGAATTAACATTACTTTAAATGAGCCGTCAAGCAGGAGCAGTGGCAATTATTAATATAATATAATTCTATAAATTTTATGGTATGCGTTTAATATGTAGAAAGTCGTTATTTTATTTTTAAGTTATGTACTCATAAGCTAGTTTTTTTTTTTTTTTTCACTTAAGGGGTCCGGGTCACATTTTAAAATAATTTTTATTTATTGAATTAAAACTTTTATTTATTGAAATTAACCATGCCATTTGTAAACAAAATCACATGATAAAATTTCTCTCAATTTGTCTAAAAATTTTTTTAATTTAGAATTTATTTAAAAAGTGGGGTAATTTGAAATTGTTATAACTAAAAATATTATTTGTAAAATTTCAATTTTTTTTACATTTAAATAAACAAAAATATAAAACTTTTAATTTCAATTCAGCATTTTAAAAAAATATTAACATAAAATAAAAAATAAATTATTTAAAATAATAGTTAGAAGAAAAATGATATAACTTTTATTTAAAATATCATATTTTCAAAAGTAAATATTTTTTTTTTCAAATTTCCTGAATCAAAATTAAAGTAAAATAGTGAAAAAAGGCATGTTTCGAGTTTGAAGAATTTACCTTAAAGGTTCTTGAGCTATTGCAATTTAAACTCGCGAAATTGTGAAAAAATCCATCCTGAAGAAAAATTCATTTTCGCAAGAAGTCATCTTCATGACAAGTTTTGCTTGAAAGCTAGATTTTGAAAACATATAAAAATGAAAAAAAAAAATATTTCCTCTTCTAATTAAGATAGAAACATGATTTAAACGACATTTTAAGCATAAAAACACAGAGAAAGTTTTAATGCAATGAAACATTTTTAAGAAATTTGAAGATTTTTGTGTCCCCGACCCCCTTAAAAGGATATGATATAAATATTTGTGTATTGTAAATATCAACCCAAAATTCGCATGTACATTTTAAAAATAACCTTTTACATACTTTCAGGTCCTTTTATTAAAATACGATGACGATTTAAGTAGAGAAGTAACACATAATTTAAAAAAAAAAATTCATTTTATACTTACTACATTTTCTATTCAACAAAAGTACGTAGTTTAAAAAGAAGTTCTAATGTCTATGGCTTGAAATGTACATATTTTTTTCGATATTTTTCGGTTACAAAAATAAAATCAATATGACCTTTGGACTTTTAAAATTATATTTAATGAAATTTTAACTGGTACACATCAATTGCACAATATTTTTGTTTAAAAAATAAAGGTTATGTGTTTGATTCTCTATGAAAAATATGGCTTTGTAGCCATAGATTAATTTGTTGCACTGATTCCTTTTCTCTCTGAATTTTAATGAGCTACTAATTTGTTTTTGTTACTTGAAGCTGAAATGTCGAAGCTAGTTGTGTACATGGCATTAGCCTCTAACAATCTAAAGTGAAATTATTAATTATATATATATTGTATATAAAATGTTAGCTTTCATTTTTGCAGTTATTATTCAAAATGTTACACATAATACAAAAACCCAAGATGAAATAGAAAGAGTTGCATTTAACCCTTCAATGAACCGCCTCTAAAAGTCCAGGTATATTAATATGACTCTGTTATTACGTAAGCTACGTTTAGATCATCATAAAAATTATGATGTTATTGTTTTTTTAAATATGGAAACCATTTAAAAATCTATAATTGTAATCATTGAAAATATTATTTTGCAAATAGTCGTAATTTGTAAAATTACATTTTTTTTGTTTAATTAAAGTAATTTTTTTAATGCCATCTGTTCATTTTTGAGATTTAAAAAGAAAAGCTTAATTTGAAGACTTGATGGTTTGGTGTGGGGAGGGGGAAGCATCTCGCTAGTAATCTAAAGGTTTTTAGTTAGATCACCGATGCGGGAACTTGACATTTTTATCCTAAGATGGATTTAATGAGAAGAAATTTCGTATTTAAGGCCGACTTCGGCCAGTTTAAGGATGTACATTATTAGGTTTGTTCATCTAACATTCATAACATTAATTGAAATTCAAGTTTCTTTCTATTTAAAAAACTTTTCTGCTTTATTAATGATTCACCATTTTAAATTTAATTTTAAACCTTTCTTTTTCGGTGTTAGAAATTTAAGATTTTACTTATATCTCCGCTAAGTTCTTTTTTTCTAATTAAGAAAAGAAAAAAACAACTTTTTTTTGTTTTACGTTTGCAACTTTGTGAATAGCACTAGAAACGTTTCTGGCAGTATAATGAAATTTCGCACTTTTCTAATTATTCAACTACATATTTATCTCATAAAATATATTAAGTATTTTTTTTTAAACCTAAAAATTGGAGTTTCTGGAAAACTATACAAAACAGGATATATGGATCATTCTCATTGAATAGGAAAAAACAAAGTCCCACTTGATTCTATAATTTTTTTTGAACTATTTTACCAATAAAGTTTATTTTTACTAAAAGCTGTACTTTTTTGCCATCTACTACTCATATCCTTTACTTAAAAAATAATTCTAAACAATATATATATAGATAAATGTATGTAAAATATCATTCCCCTGGCTGTCCCCAACCCCAGAATTAGACTTTGAATCCACCAAATATTTATTAAATATTGATTTTAAAAAATTGTAATTATTAATATAGTATCACAATTTGTTCCTTTATATGAGGAGTACATATGTAGAGGTATACTATAATGCAACTCTGTGAAAAAACACAATGAAGTATGTCCATCAATTTGGGCATCATTCCCCTGCACTTACAAAAATAGTTCTAAAAAACACCAATAGATGCCGCTGGTTTCAAATTTGGCAGATATCCAATTTTAACTACTTGCTTGGAAGAGACACCTTAAAAGTTTGGAGTCTGTAGCCATTTTGTTTGTGAGTGCAGATGTTGAAAAATGGAGTTCCAAAACGAATATTTTTATTAGCCATCATTACCTTGGATCAGTTTTTTGTGCATAAATTAAAGGTAAGCTTTTTTTTTAGTTTTATATTTTTAATACATGTTTTTTAATATGTGTAATCATTTTAAAATTTTTTTGTTCCCCCATGTGGTTCCATTTCTTCTATGTTTTTATCAACCCTTTTTAAGAAAGTCTTATTAAATTTATTCCAAAACCATACCTTTCAAAAAATATCATTATTTTATTTTATCTATTTATTTATTTTTCCGCAGTCAACCTTTGATGTGTGCATTAATAAATTCATTTCTTTTCTTTCACTCTTAAAATTAATCATTTATAAAAATCGTCTGCCTAAGATATTTAAAATTCTGAGTCAATTATAAATTGGTTAAATAATATTTTTTTTTAAATAAATTTATCGTCTGTTTAAAATAGCCTCGCAGCTGGACAAGAATTCTGTTTACATAAAAGAATGATGGTTTGAGGATACAGAATGTTCCAGAACTTTCTTTTTTAGTTTAAAAAGGTGGAAGTCTCGAGATGAAAAAGAAGATTTCTTGGGTTGCTTCTTCGATGAGGACAGCTCGTTGAAATAATGATGGAATTTTTGCAAAAGGAGCTTTTCCTTCCTCATTATTACGAATTTAATAAATGAATTTACAGCAGCCCATGACTAATTATTGGATCTTCTACATTTATTTATTTATTTTGTTTTTTCCCTCGCTTGCCATGACTGTGTGTTTCTTTTTAACCAGTGGAAATAATTCGAGTTCTCCTTAAATCGTCACATATATATATATATATATATATATGTTGCGGCCAATACCCGGAGCCTGGCCAATTCTAGAACTGACCGGCCAATACCCGAACTGGCCAAGCTTCCTGGCCAAAACCCGAAATACATGAAATAAATAGCGTATTTCGGGTTTTGGCCGGCCAATTCGCGAACTGGCCGGGAAGCCTTGACCAACATCCGAATTATGATGCATAGGTATCTATTTTTTTTTTGTAATTAAGATAATGTAACATTAAAATGTACAGTAAAAATGATTCCCATTGATTATATTGAAACGAAATATTTTTGTGTACCCAACTAAATTAACCAAAAATAGTACACAATTCCCTTTCAATATCGAAAAAAATTGATGAACAAAATACGATGACGTTTGCAAGTTAACCGGAAACTTTACTCGAGTTAGATCACGGACAGGCTGACGTCTAGATTATTTGAATTCATAGACACTTTCAACTATGTTAGAAAGAATTAAGCCGAGTACTTATATCTATTTCGCGAATTGGCCAATTTCATCTGGCCAGTTCTCGAATTGGCTGGCCAATTCTAGAATTGGCCAGTCATTTTTTAACGTTGCTGGCCAATTCGGGAATTGGCCTGCCAGTTCTAGAATTGGCCAATTTCGGGTATTGGCTGCAACATATATATATGTATATATATATTCACTATTGTAAAAACTATGTACAGTAATTCAAATAATTGTGTATATTACTATATTTGATTAAAAATGTTCAGTGATATGAATTTTTCTATCATTAATAGTTGACTGCAATGCTTTATAGATTATTGAATCATTCCCCAGCTCACTACTATCATTCCCCTGGAAGTTTTTTTTTTTTTAATTATAAATAAAATATTAAATTTTAGGAGTTATGAATGATGGGTGATAATTCTAATACAAAATCACTTTTTAAAGATATATGAAGAAAATGTTATTTATTTCATAGTTTATAAATTTGTATTTTGCAACTTCCAAATTACCCTGTTTATGGAAAATCACCCATATGCCAAAAAAAAAAAAAAAAAAAAAAAAAAAAAAAAAAAAAAAAAAAAAAAAACTAATTGAAATTGAGAAGAAAATGAGAATTGAAAAGCACGACGATGAAATTTTATAAAATGAGGAATTTATGATGAAATGAAATTCTGTCTTAATTATTGTCATTTTATAAGATAAACGATTACGCGTTCTTAAAATTTCGATTATTGAGTAAAATCCTCTCTTCAAAACAGGGGGATGAAAATATTGAAACATTTTCATCCGCACTATGGACTAAAATGTGTTTAGAACTGTCTCGAAAGGTAAAGATCAAAGCATATCCATACCTTTTAATATAATTTGCTGATTTTGCTGTATTAGAAATTATTCTTTTAGTGAAAAATAAATTTTTCAAAGTATCCAGCTATGTATTAATTACGGATTATACATCAGAAACTTGATATATTTTTACATCCGTACTTCACCCTCGCTGTTTCTAATATTTTAACTCCGCCCATCATTAGTATGATTTGTATTCGTTCAGAATAAAACACAGTGCAGAAAATCTAGCTGTAAGAAGTAGGCGGAGCATTGTCTACGCAGTATGATTTGAATGGAGGTGTAAATTGTATTAATATTACTCGAGAAAAATATCCAACTTTTTAATATCGTAAAAAGCCTCTTTTCTTAAAAATCATTACACCGTATTCCATGAATTTAAAATATGTTTTAAGGATTCTATAGAATTATAATTTGGAAATTTCTTTACAATTTCTTTCACTGAAAAATAGTGTAAAAAACGATAATACATATTCTTAGACGACTAAAAACATAACCATGCTTCAATCTGTAAAATCAATGTTTGTTTCTTTCTTAATTAAAAAATTTACACATATTTGTGTGCGTTAAATATTCTTTATGGTTGATCATGTCATAATTTTTTAGTTAGCTTCAAGTTGTGCAATGAGTATCACACGTAAATATTTACAAATATTAAAACAGGAATATATTTAGAGCAAAACTACTCATTATTTCGAATTTCTCCCAATAAGCCTTGGCCTTTTTGTTCTTTTTATATATTTTTACCAATAAATTTGGAAACAATTACGTGCACAAAATCCTTTGATTATGGTCATATTAAAAATTAAAATTCCATTATTCTATTAAAAGTACTTCGTGGAATAAACCACACGGAATTGAATCAGAAAATTTTGGTTTTCTATTGAACGAACTAAAACAATGTTACAACAGTATCGAAATATTCAACTCAAACCGGCAGATTTAAACAGTTTTATTTTAATGAACTAACAGAAGCATTCAGTAGATGCATAATCTGGGAATCTTCTATCAAGGAACGAGTTAGACCTTACGTGCACTAGGTCTGCTCGTTGAAATATTTCAAGTCAGCACGTCACGCACCTATTTATCATGAGCCTTGCTTCCTTCATGAAATTCGGGTGCTCGTATTTGGCATCCGAGTCATATCATTTCTAAAATTAAATTTTGATGGCCATATTGTTCGGCGTACTTACTTCACCCTTTTAGGTGCGTTCGCTCTAAGTAGGATATAGTTAACAACGCAATGGTCTAGTGGTACGACGCTGAACTTCAAGTTAGAAAGATTTGAGCTCGGATTCATACAAAGTTAAAGATGTCTTTTTTATCAAAATTATTTTAAAGGGGGAAATTGAAAGTTTAATTTTGTAATTTTAAATTTAGATTAACTGCAGTATTTTAAATTTTAAGAAAATGTTTATTTCATAATTTAACATTTATTTATATATATACATTTTTTTTTTCTTTTCGGAAAAGTTTTAATGAGTATTTTTCCTTGGGAAATAGAAATATGGAGAGGAGTAATGTTTTGTAATAATTTTAATTAAAAAGCAGTATTTTAAACTTAAAACTTAATTTATTTCATAATTTTATTTATTCCTTTGTTTTTAAAGAAAACTTTTAATGAGTATTACTGTATAGGAAATTAAAAAAAGGGGGAAATGTAATATTTTGTACTTTTAAATTTAGTTTAAATTTAAAATTTAACTCAAAAACATTATTTCATAATAATATTTTTTTATAATTTTTGGCAGTAGTTTTTTTTTAGAAGTAGAGATAGGAGTAATATTTTGTAATAACTTTAAATTTAGTTTAAATGCAGTATTTTAAATTTAATATATTTTCTTTCTTTTTCATTTTGTTTTTCTTTTTTATTTTCTTTCCTTTCATTTATTTATTTTATCTTATTTATTTATTTATTTATTATTATTATTATTTTCAGAAAAGTTTTATTGAGTATTACTCCTTTGGCCTTTTAATCTTTTTATTAGTAATTTTAACTTTTTGATTTGTGGGGGTTTGTGGTTTTAATTATTTTATTTACGTTAATTTTATCATGTCTTTTACCAATTTCATCTTTTTTTTCTTCTTTCCTCTCACTGAGAAAGGGGACCAAGGCATCCTTGAAACGACGTATGAAATTCTTTTGGGGGTTTATGTTTTTTAAAATTTGTGCGTTAGAACGTTGTTAGTTTTTAAACTTTTGTATTACTCCTTAGGATTACTCCTTAATAATAGAGAGAGGCGTAATATTTTGTAATAATTTTAAATTTAGATTTAATGCAATATTTTAAAATTTCAAATTTATTTATTTCAAATTTAAATTTTCTTACAATTTTAAATTTAATAATAAATAAATATTTTTCACAATTTTGAATTTTAAAATATTTTATTTCATAATTTTAAGTATTTAAATTTAACTTTTTTATTATGATTTTGAAAAAAAAAACATTAAAATTTGAATAAATATTAAAATTTTTAATAAATAGTAAATTTTTTTATCATTTAAATGCACTCTAAATTCTAAGTTTAATAATACTAATTTTATTTCAAAGGGCGGTGACGCTGGGAATATATTCCTCGTGTACAGTATTCGTCCCTCCCCCTTCGAAACTGGACATTGTCTTAAAAGAATGTGTATACTCAATTGATTTAATTTTCAAATGACAGCAGTAATTTCGGCGACCTCACATTATCGGTAAAGTATTGTTGCATTAGCGTCTAGCGATCACAAGGTAGTAGGGGGAAGGTCGAGTACTGTTTAGGAGGAATAGATTCGCTGTGGCTCCGCCCTCTGAAATGTTATAAGTAGATTATGACGAAATTTTTCATTATTTGATATAACACAGAGTAATATATATCCTGCCAATGGAAACTGACGTTCACCAATTAATTATAAATCTGATTATAAAAATATTCACCACACCTAATCTCAATTTAGATACGAACGATCATTGACATGACATGATATGACATCGCGGTGCTTACGGAGTGCCAACACAATGTGGGTCCATTGCGCGTAATTTCCAACTAAAAATGGAAAGTGATCTTCTTTATTTTTAGATTGAAAGGGGGCGTTGCCGCAAGTCTCCTATTTTCATCTGTCTTCGCCTGCTACATAAATACTTTAAGGGAGCTCAGGGGTTGAAAACTTTTCAAAAAATCGATTTTTTTATGATCTAGTTTGATTATTCAATTAATTCTTAACTCAATGCAAAAAACCGCATACAAATATTAGCATTTTTAATGGAGTTATAAGTATTTATGTATCAATACTTACATAGCCGCATCCATATAATTTCAACTTTAAGTCGTGTTTTCTCAAAACTTGATTTTTGACGACTAACACCAAGATTTAAAAAAAAAACTATTTGATAGAATGTTTTTTTTTTTTTTTTTTTTTTTTTTTTTTTTTTTTGCATGCATTCAACATCATAATCTAGATTATGAATTAAGGATATAACTATCACTTAATAAAAGCAGTATTAAAAAAAATCTCTCAAAGTTGAAAATTTTAAAAATCCCTAAAAAATACAACTTTTTTCCCATTAAAAATACTCAAAATATAAAACTATCATTAATTCATAATCTAGATAATATTGTTATATGCATGCAAAAAAGAAAAAAAAAATAAGCCATACCATCAAATAGTTTTTTTTAAATCTTGGTGTTAGTCGTCAAAAATCAAGTTTTGAGAAAACGCGACTTAAAGTTGAAATTATATGGATGCGGCTATAAAAGTGATGATACATAAATGCTTATAACTCCGTTAAAATTGCAAATATTTTTATGCGGTTTTTTGCATTGAGTTAAGAATTAAATGACTAATCAAATTAGATCATTCGATTTTTCGAAAAGTTTTCAACCTCTGAGCCCCGTTAAGCTAAACATTACAATATTTTCTTAAATCTAAAAAAAGACTTAAATTTAAAAAATAAGTAAACTTGTCAATACAGTATATTGTTATACAATATGATGGGACTCACAAGCATAGTAAAAAATATCCATTTTGGAAAAAAAAAAATCTAGGTTATGTTGTCTGTTTGTAGACTCGTTCTACAGTTAAACATTCTTAAGACTTAACATCACGATGTGCTCTATGGTCACTTATAGACAGGGCGTGGAGTTGCTTCGCAACTGGGAAGCCCCTGCAAATGCCTCATCATGTTCATGTTCATCGAAATCATTTTATCTTGAATTCGTTTAATTCGAGCTGACCAGAATTCCATTTTTTTCATTTTTCTTAACTTTCTCACGGATTTATCCGCTGACACTAGTTTCGAAATATTCGAAACCTTAAAACTGCGGAAGAAATTGTTAGAACTTCGCGAAAAATGTAGTTACAAGATGAAATCAGATTCTGGCGATTCTAGTACAATGTCCCAGGTGCTTTCCCATTCCAGAGAAAAGTCAACTGCCTTTTGTGTGTTTGCGTACATTTATTCCTGATTCAGTCGTCATCTGACAAAGAACTTAAGTGTTTGTTACAACTGGCTAAAATGCCGAAAATGAATAGGACTAATTAAGCAAGAATTGATAAGCATTTTTCATAGTGATAGTAAATAGTATGAATATTTTCTTAAATTATCATCTAATTTCAGGTAAGAAAATTATAGTAGAATAAATATAAAATAAATTAAAATGCAGTTGTTTTACAAAACTTACAAGAAAGCAACGTGCACGATCACATTTTTCCACTAAGAGAAAATGAAACATCCAAATTCTCTTTCATCTTTCTATGATTTTTCCCTATGAGTAAATGAAATATCCCTTTTTTGTCGCCTCTTCCGAAAGAGAAACGGGATGTTTCTTTTTCTCTTGGGGAAAAAATGTGATGATAGACATTGCTTTTCTTATAAATTTTGTCATTTTTTTTACTAAAAAATTCCACGAGGTCCCACATTTTTTTTTCTTTTCTATGTTTTTGTACATATGTGCAACTATTGCGTGACATTTTTTTTTTCATTTAACTGTGGCGCTTTTTTAAAATAAAGTACTTTAAATATTGCAGATTATGGAAATTTTTAATATTTAACAGGTTGTAGCTACTAACAGTAACAACCTCTCCGTACAGTACTATATTGTTTAGCTTATCCTAGTAGTGTACTTTCATATTCTATAAGTAAAACTTTGGGGTATTGTAGCTTAAGTAAGATAATAGAGTGGAAAATGGACAAAAACGTCATTTTGACTGTACTTTGTGGCAACATAACAATGTAAAATAACAATGCCCCATGGAAACAAATAAATTTTAATAAGCAGGTTGTGTTATACAATAAGTTTATGCCAAAAGAATTTTGGGATGTTGTTGCTTGCCAGAGATATGCCACTCCAAAAATATTGGGATTTCATTTTTCATAAAAATGGCATTCACAAACGTGAACTTTGATATTTTCTATAGGGAAAAGAAATTTTTTTTCAGGGTTTCAAATATGCAGATTAATCATTAAATATGATTTACTTCAACATAAAATTATCAAGGCATTTAAAAAATAGAACTATCAAAACATCACTTTTTTGTCTGAATTACAAAATAAGGGCTCCCAATATCTATAGATGCCAACCTGTACGGATTTTTCTTACCACTAAATGTTAATGAAAAATTATGACTTGTTTAAATATTTGTTTAGCTCCTTGAAAAAAGGGGGGCGGAATGAAATCAATGCATGAATATTTGAAAACAAACTGCAAAGGCTGAATCTAAAAGATTAGTATTACTTCAATAAACACAATAAAACTTTAATAAAATATTCAACCCATACAACTAAAATTAATTACTTTTTGTTAACAAAAATATATGTGTTTAATATCATAATAACCTCAAAATCTGGAACTAGTTAAATAAAGAGTCATCACCTATAAGGAAAGGTCAGCTGACGTCACTGTGGGAAAAATTACTGAGGATCCACAGTAATCTCCTGCCCGTCTTTAAGACTCTTACTTTACACAAGAAGTTAAGGCGATCTGATTGTTCTGCAATTAAAATCTCCGTTGTATGATTGGCCAATATCGCCGTGATAATTCCTGTAATGATCGCTAAAGCAAAAATGTAACTGGTAGATTGGTTGAAGGAAGCGTTTGTTTGTAAACATGTCCTTTTCTTATTCGGCAATAAGTTATCCTCGGTGACTAATAGAATAGACTGCCGGGTCTGCGGTCGTGTACCGTTACATTTGATAGTTATCGTTGGTTGCTAGATGATTATAATCTAAGGATGAGCATTTCGAGTCATTTTGAGCAGTCGACTAGATTGATGAGTCATGATAATTATTCGAATCACTTCCGGCTGGTTGTAAAGGTGACGAAGTTCTATATCTCGTATCGCACATAAGTTGAATTTTCCGCGGATGCTCGAATTATTTTCTCTTTTTTTACATAATTTTTCTTTTATCTGTTGGACCGGAACTGGGAGTGGCTATACTGCATGGACCAAAGTTTTCAGGTCTGGACAGGCCCGACAGATTTTTTAAAAAGTGTTTGACACGGAATGTACAAAAAATGAAATAATAATAATAATAATAATAATAATAATAATAATAATAATAATAATACAGCCTGGTAAAAACTTAGAAGTTCGGCAACTTACTCGGCTCAAAACAGTTACTGGCCGACCCGAAAAAAATTAAAATATCTGCCTTAGCTTTGCCTGGCATCACCAAATTTCTACGAAACATGGATTTTTACGTCAATATGGTTAAAAACTGTTCCGTACCAGGAGTTCGGACCAGAAATAATAACATTAGCTCTTTTTTCGTGTTAATAATCTTCATTTGAAAGTGTTCTAGTTACGATATTTATTTTTTAATAAATCTCATTTTATATGTAAATGTTTCAGTTAACATTAATATCGTTAATTCACATTTTACGTGTTGTGTGGTCGAGATAAGAAAAAAAAATCCTGAATAGGTTTTCAAAATTCGAAGATTCCAAAACTTCTTGGGAGAAACTTTATTCTTAAAAGCTTAAGAACAAAAACGACCGCTTATAAATATGTGTGCGTATGTACATTGCGATTGATTTTCACTAAATTTAACTTTAATATGGAGCAATCTTAAATATACAAGCAAATAAAAAATTACAAAATTACACAAATAATTAAATATTCTAATTCTTGACAGTCATGGTATAACAAAGTAAAAATAAAAATACCTATATATGTTTCATAATATCAATAAATAAGCAAGTCTTTTCACTTATATCCGGAAATCAAACTATACTCTTTTTTTTTTTTTTTTTCCTTTTCAAAATAAGGATATTTACTCGATTTTTAATTATTTAGAGAATTTATTTATCTGAACAATGCGAACAATTTTCGAAAAATTTAACCATCATATGCGTTGATTTTATATATATAAACATATAGAAAAGTTACAAAATTACATATAAAAATAAACACTCTAATTCTGACCAGTCATAATATAAGCATATGATAGTAAAATAAAAAAATATTTACACGTTGCATAATATAAAAATATGAAAAAGCATTTTTACCCATATCCTATAATCATATCATATCTGTTTATTTGATATTTGGGGGGGGGGGGGGTGGTTACTGAAATGATTCTTAAACATTTAGAATTGTATGTATATGTGTGTGTGTTTACATAACGAATAATTTTCAGTAATTTAAATACTGTATGTGATGATCATGAAATTCAAGAGAAAAAAAGTAATACATAAATATTTTTTAAAGGTTTTCTTATATTTTTCCCCTTCTTCAACAGTATGTAATAAAAATTTTAAAGCTATGGGACCGTTCAAGTATTACGTAAGCATATTTTTAGTCATTTTGTACCCCTCCCCCCCCCCCTTGTAAGAAAATATAAGCAAATGCTAGACTCCCCCTCCCTTTGCTTACGTAACATTTTATGACAGCTAATTCCATCAAAATTTACACAATGTGACAAATTACATCAATACTTCTTGACTTATAAAAAGTTACCAAACAATTACATTATTAATCCTACAAATTTATATAGGTACATAGGGATTGTGATATCAAAATATGTAAAATGGTTTTAATATATTGTTCCTTATTGCATTAAACAAACCACAAAATACAAAATGGTTTAAATATATTGTTATTTATCACATTGAACAATAAAACAAGATATACAAGAAGTCTTAACTTACTTAGGCATCATAACTAAAATTATGAACCAATAAAAAATTCACTATGTAAATCCACAATGCAACTGAAATAAAACAATAAATATCTGTGCTGTGTATCCCAGACAAGAAAAATCCCAAATAGGTTTTCTGTTTTCTAAGTTCCAAAACCTGTAGAAAAGGAAATTCGACAATAGGAGCAAAAAGACAAAAAATTCCAGAAATTCTGCAAAAAATCTTGGAATTCCATGACCGATTGAACGGGAGAAAAGAAAATACTGGACTTACCCAAAATAAAGTCAACTGACTAGTTACCCTGGCAACAGAACCCAGCCACACAGGTTCCTGTGTTTTTCTAGTCTTGCAAAGTACTTGACTTGGCACTAGAGGTCTGCACGGGCCGAAATTTCCAGGCCCGGGCCCGGCCCGAAAGTTAAAATTTCTGCCCGGGCCCGGCCCGGCCCGAACGAAAGAAATATTGGCCCGACCCGGCCCGGCCCGAAAGTTAAAATTTCGGCCCGAGCCCGGCCCGGCCCGAACGAAAAAAATAACGGCCCGGCCCGGCCCGAAAGTTAAAATTTCGGCCCGAGCTCGGCCCGGTCCGGAAAAAAGTTTAAAATTCGGCCCGAACCCGGCCCGGCTCGAGTGAATTTCTACAGAACATTGATCTTTAATCTTATGGAAGAGTTTTGACCAAAAAAAACTACATTAGCCTTTTTTTTCTATGTTTATAATCTTCATTTATGCAGAAGTGCTGTAGTCTGCGATATTTATGCTTTTAAATGAATCTTTGTTTTTTGTATGTAAATGCTTCAGCTATCACTAGTATTATTAATCCATATCCCCTGTAATGGAGACAAAAAATCGAAAAAGCGGTATATGGTAAAATTTTCAAAGACGAAATCGCTTTGGAACGAAAAAAAAAAAATAAAATGCATTCCCTTCTTAACAGATGTAAATGTTTAAAATATTTTTTTCTCCCGTATTGTTGTATTCATTTTGCATGGATGAACATTTTAAAAGAAACTTTCAGTTTTCAGTTTACAAAAAAATTCCGTCATAATCATGTTTTTTGTGTGTGTGTGTGTGTCAGGCCCGTAGCTAAGGGGGCGCTATGGGTGGCTCAGCCCCCCCCCCCCAAAAAAAAATATTTTGAGCCCCCCTGGAAAAGATTCCAAGGTCATTCAATGAATTTCTGTTCCGAAAATTAAAATAAATTCGGTTCAAAAATCTAATTTAGTTTTGAGACCCTTTCACAGTTTTGCAGAGTTACTAAATTGTATATAAAATAAGCATTTCAACACTCCATCATCTTATATGTACATATGAAGCTAACACGATGTTTAATTTTGCACCAGTTATACACTCAAAATTTTCATCATCTTTTACTTTTCTCAGCATAATATGAAGGTATTACAACGGTTTAATAAGAAACATAGTACCTACAATGTTAATGTGCATTAATTTATCTTTCAGCGTCAAAGAAAGAAAGAAAAAATTATGAGCCACCTCCCCCCCCCCCCCCCCGTGGTTTATTTCTAGCTACGGCCCTGGTGTGTGTGTGTTTAATTCTATTTTAAAATGCCTAGTAATCTACGATTCTTTAAAAGGAATAAATTCTAATGTTTAATTGTAGAATAATGACGGCTTAAAAATATATGCTTTTTTTGCAGAAATTTTTGGACAAAGCCAAATATTACTGATTTATAAAAAGTCGAGAAAAGGATTTTCATATAGGGAGATTGAATAGGCACTGATTATTTTGGTCCATGAAAACTAGGAAGAATGGAATCAGTCTCGGCTTCGTACGGAAAAAAAAAGTTAGGCCCAGCTCGATACTGCAGCAAAAAAATTAAGGCCCGAGCCCAGCCCGGCCCGAAAAGATTAGTGACAAGGCCCGGCCCGGCCCGGCCCGAAAGGATTAGTGACTAGGCCCGGCCCGGCCCGGCCCGAGTCTTCAGAAGTAAGGCCCGAGCCCGGCCCGGCCCGAATGCCACTATTGGAAATCGGCCCGAGCCCGGCCCGCGGGCCGGGCCGGGCTCGGGCTTCGGGCCGCGGCCCGGCCCGTGCAGACCTCTACTTGGCACACAACTTAACAGACAACAATGAAGACGAAGGACGAGTGGTTGATGCGGGTCACGCGACTGCCGATGGATAAGCAAAGGATAAAATTGAAAATAGACGGTGAATTTCGAACGGACTGTAGAACGCTCTTTCCCCATCATACTTTGTTTGCTTGTTGAATTTGAACTGCAGTTGCTTCGTTGTTCAATGCTTACGTAAGAATTGTCGTGACCCCCCCTCCCCCTTGTCATAAAAAATAAGCAGACTCTGGACTCCCCCCTCCCCTTTTAGTGCTTACGTAATACTTGAACGGCCCCTATTCATAAAAAGGAATCATAATATTAATTTTTTTTTCAGTGATTGGAAGTGCACAGCAATGAGCCATTTTTTACTAATAAAATATCAAAAGCCGCAATTTCAGTTAAGTTATATCTAAAGAAACACAAGAGTGAAGACAAATATAAGGACATTCTTCATTAGATATGGTGTATAAAAGCGTGGATTGCTACTTTTCGTTATGTGTATAAGGATTGGGTTAGGTCGTGTTTGTACACTCCTCATTATTAGGAACGACTTGCCACGCTCGTATTAAAGTACCTTAATTTGGATCTGTGAGTTACTATACAACATACATTTAACGAGGAGGACTTATTACCGTTAAAGGTGCTCACTCGTTTGTGAAATGGATTAGCATGGAAGAAAAAATTAACGTGATGAAACACATTTCTGTTTTAAATGAAAATCATTTTATAATTAAAGTGGCATGAGAAGAATTTATGTTAAACTTATGTTTTGCTTGAACGAATGTACTAATGTACAACAATAACCTGTCTTTCATCGAAAAATTTGTTTCATACAAGTTCTTTCATTTAATAAAACAATGTGATACACATACATTCCAATTTAATTCATTATCATTTTTAGATAACAAGTTTGATTTTTTTTTCTCTTTTTCTAAACATATTATATTTAAATTAATATATATATCACAATATACTTCACTCTATCAAAAAGTTCAAACATGGGCTTTTATAAATAATAAATGTTACCTACAATACCTACAGTTATATAAATATAAATTTACAACATGAAATTTGTCCGTACTAGAGTTTATTTTGCACAAGTATTTGAAATCAGAAAAACAAGTTTGGTGTTAAATATGTACTTCTGTTATTCTTAGCAATAGAAATTGATGTTTGTTGAATACTGTTATAATCCGATTTATAATTTATTGATTTATGTCAGATTTCATTAACAAAAAATACATTATTCTCTGGAAAATAATTAAAATTTCGTCGAAATTACTTATTTCTTTTAAAAGGGCGGGGACACATTGAATCTATTTCTGATATGCGATTAATCATTAGTGGCACTAAGTTGTGGCTTAGTGCATTACGTGATAGGCGGAGATAGATGAAAAGAGGAGACTTGTGGGAACGTCCCCTTTAAAAAAAAAAAAAAAAAAAAAAAAAAAAAATGCTTGCGTGATTTTGACCTAAAAATAAAGAAAAATTATAATTGCTCGTATTGTAATTAATATTTCAATTGATGCATTTTACATTATTTCGCATAATTTTAAAGAAAACACATCATTTTGGAAATGTCTTTTGCAAAATTGCATCTTTTGCATATACTTATGTTAATGTCAGTTTTCAGGTAAATTCGCATAATGCACTTTAAGCACTCTATTTTTTAATAACTTTGCACAAGACCGTTAATAAGATTTGGTAATGGATTAATTATATACTAATGCCAATATATATACATTTATATGATAAAAACAAATAAAAGCTACTTAAACTCCCATACTTCTTGCCATTTCTGGGTTCATTTTTTATTTAGGGCGTGTGCTTATTATCTTTATATTTTATTTTTTTATTTTCTATGAAAATATTATATATTAAAAACTACCTTATATACATGTACGTGTATATTCTGCTGGAAACAGGCTTTACCTTAGAAGTATTCGATTTTCATAAATTTAAGAACAGAACAGAAACTGCTTTTAAAATTTATTTACTATAATTATTTTATTTTATTCTATTTTATTTATTATTTATTTATTTATTTTCCATGACACAAAATAAACTTCTATTTAATGTTAGATCAATATTTATTCAAATAATTTAATGTAAATTATATTAATGATTCCGTTAGAAATTTAATTAAAAACTGTTACATAGAAATACTTTTCTCAAATAGCAACTACGTTATTAAAAAAAGTTAATAAATAAACTTTGTTTTATTAATTGTATTTTAAATGTAAATATTTTATCTTAAATAATAATTATTATTACTTACACTTTTCAATAATGTTTGCTCTATCAATAATATCCATTGTTTGTTTTAATAATTGGGCAGTCTTTTTTCTGTGCAGTTTAAGATAAACTAGATGGAACCCGTCAAAACATGACAGAAAAAATCTACTACAAAGTTGGTTAAATAAACTTTTTCATTGTTTAACATCTTTAGGGGTGGTTGGATAGATATCATATGCAGTTATTATAGGTGGATATATTTTATATACCGTTATTTATTTATTAGTATATTTTAACCAAAATTTACACCATAAACTTTTTACTAAAATTTGCTTAATTACTTGGCTTTGAAAGGATTAAGCGGAACAGAAGAAGAAGAGAATATGAAAAACTGCTTAAAAAATTTTATTTTACCCAATTTCAATGTAAACCTCTAACAAATATTCAGTAAACAACTGTGTAAAGCAAATCAATTCAACATTATCACAACATTCTCCACAGCAAGAACGAAATTTCAAGGACGTATGAAGCATCATACAAATAAAAAGTGTATTTCTACATATATATCATTCTATAAATAAAGAACATAGTAAACAAAACACACTTCTCTCCAACTGGTAATAAAGCAACCAACTGAACTTCATGATAGGCGTGTGCATTGCATCAGCTAAAAAAGCACAGATTTATACATATACACTGTACCATGATTAGAAATAAAATTCTAGGTAAACATAAAAATGGATATAAAGAATAAAGTGAATGTAAAAGAGGGTTACAATAATCTTGAATTTTGAGCATTATAAATGACTAAGCAAAAGGTATGACTTAATTCACCTCCTTCTTCCGTCAATTGATCAACTTCACAATTTTTTTTTTCTTGGGCAATGAGCGATACAGATAAAATATTTCTTTACAGTCAACTGACACCTTTTGTGCAAGAACTAATTAAAGAGCATGTAAAACAGAAAATTAAGGGAAACCATGTCAATTAAAGATTTTCACCCCCTCAGCTTAATAATGATTTTTAAAACATTTCTCTCGGCTGATGAACAAAAGTTATTTATTTCTACACCTGATTGAAATATTTTGCAATAACATTAACCAAAACAGCATATCAAAAAGATCAGAAAGGGTCACCAGCATATAAAATAATTTGAAAAAATCCATTCACCATGTAAATAGATTGAAAAAGCCTTCCAGGCGCATAAAGTAGTTTCTCCAAGATATATACACTGATTTTGATAAAAAATTTTAGTTTTTTCCCTAACAGCCATTCAACAAATTTCTTGATTTTTTTTTCTCCATGACTTATCACAGTGATGACCATCCCCCTAAACTCAATGATGCATCCCCCCCCCCCTTAAACAGAATATCAATTGTAAAATGTATTCTACTTATAATCTACTGCACATTCAAAAGATAGCGAGTTGAGCATAGCGGAATGAGATCTTATCGCCCTTATCTAGAATTTAAAGAAAGCAAACACAGGAACATTTCTGAAAATTCAATGTTGAAAAAATTTTAAAGTGATATTAAAAGAATCAAGATTTACAAAAGATAGCGAGTTGAGTATAGCAGAATGAGTTCTTAATGCCCTTATTTACAATTTAAAGAAAGAAAACACAGAAAAATTTCTGAAAATTAAATGTTGAAAGATTTTTTAAGTGATATTAAAAAAATGAAACATTAAGAATTTAAAAATCCCCCCCCCCCGAAAATATACTTTTTCTCAAATTCCCTCCAAAACTAAATTGTATGACGCATCTTGCATCACCAAACCCCTCCTGGGCACCCCTGGCTTATCAACTAATTTCATACCCTTCCTCAGACAATTGGCAAACTTCAGGTTTTTTTTTCCTTCTTCTTAGTTGATGAAAGATAGTCAGTTTTTTTCTTACAGCTGACTGACACATTTTGTGTTAAAGTTAACCAAAAGGACATGCTATACCGAGCAGCAGGAGCCAACAGACCTATTTAACCTTTAAGCGGCCTAACCGGGTTTTTCTGTCATGTAACTTTTAGAAACAATGCCGGATTTAACACAAAATCAATATTAAAATTAATTTTTTGAAATGAATAAGATAAATAAAGTAGTAAGTTTGTCAAATAAAAATTTTCACACAATTATCTTTTATAAATACTATTTTATGAATTGTTAAATATGAATGGAATATTTTGCAGGCAGCTGAAAGGTTTAAAAAATTTTACCCCCTCGACTAATTGATGAATTTCAAAATTTTTTCTCGATCGATGTACAAAAGTTATTTACTTTTACTGCTGATTAACATATTTAGTGATAACATTAACCAAAACAGCATGTCAAAGAGAACAGTAAGGGTCACCCATACATAAGATAGTTTCAAAAGATTTGCCTGCAATGCCAGGTAGATTGAAAAGGGCCTAGAGGCACATAAAGCAGTTTCTCTAAGATGGATACAGTGGTGACCACCCCCCCCCAAACACAATGACGCAAATCCCCCCCCCCCAAAAAAAAAAATCTTCATACTTTAACATTGACCCCCCTCTATAAACAGTATATCAATTGTAAAATATATTCCTTTTATAATCTACTGCACATTCAAAAGATAGCCAGTTGAGCAGAGCGGAATGAGTTCTTACTGCCCTTATCTAGAATTTAAAGAAAGAAAACACAGGAACATTTCTGAAAATTCAATGTTGAAAAAATTTAAAAAAGATATTAAAAGAATCAAGATTTGCAAAAGATAGCGAACTGAGTATAGCAGAATGAGATTTTATTGCCTTTATCTAGAATTTAAAGAAAGAAAACACAGGAATATTTCTGGATATTAAATGTTGAAAAAAATTAAAAGTGATATTAAAAAGATCAAGATTTTTTTTAACCGTAAAAAAAGAAATATTAAGAATTTAAAAATCCTCCTCCCCCCAAAAAAGTACTTTTTCTCCAATTCCCCCCCCCCCAAAAAAAAACTAAATTGTATGACGCATCTTGCGTCACCAAACCCCTCTCTGGGCACCCCTGAATGGATAAACTAATTTTGTTATTCTTTTGGCATATGATCAAAAGAATTTTTTTTCTGTTTCAGTCATTTAACAGATTTTTTTTTTTTCCTCAATGACCTATCAACTAATTTCATATCCTTCCGTGGCCAATCACCAAATTTCACAATTTTTTTTACTTGGTCGATAAACGATATTGTTAGTTTGTTTCTCACAGCCAACTGACACATTTTGCATCAAAATTAACCAAAAGGACATCTAAAAAAGAACAGTAAAAGCCACCAAACCTATTAGAAAAAAATCCATATTACCGCCACCTCAACTAATCGATGAATTTCAAAATTTTTTCTACATTGATGGACAAAAATTATTGATTTTCAAAGCTAACTGATATATTTCACAATGACATTAACCAAAACAGCATATCAAAGAGAACGGTAAGGGTCACAATTACATAAGATAGTTTCAAAAGATCCACTTGACATTTAAGGTAGATTGAAAAGGGCCTCCAGGCACATCAAATAGTTTCTCTGAGATGGATAAACTAATTTTGATATTTTATGGCAGATAATCAACAAATTTTATGTTTCCCCCCTTCCCCCCACAGGCATTCAACAAATTTCTCAATTTTTTTTTTGTTCCATGACCTATCAATTAATTTCACATCTTTCATCGGCCAATCGGCAAAATTCAATTTTTTTTTCTTGGTCGAAGATCTATATTGATAGTTTGTTTCTTACAACCAACTGGCACATTTTGTGTGACAATTAATCAAAAGGACATGTAATAGAGAGCAATAAGAGCCACCAAGTCTATTAAAAAAATATATATATATTCATATTCGCGTTGACTCAGCTAAGAGACGAGTTTCAAAAAATTTTCTCTTGATTGATGAACAAAAATCATTTATTTTTACTGCTGATTGACATATTTTTCAATAACATTAACCAAATTAACATGTCAAAGAGAGCAGTAAGGATCACCAGCAGATAAGATAGTTTGAAAAGATTCGTTAGCAGTAAAGGGTAGATTGAAAAGGGCCTACTGGCACATAAAGTAGTTTTTCCAAGATGGATAAACTAATTTTTATATTTTTTTGGCAGATGATCAAATACTTTTACATTTTTTTCCCTGTTGCAGTCATTTAACAAATTTCTTGATCTTTTCTCTTCATGACCTATTAACTATTTTCATATCATTTCTCAGCCAGTCTTTACAATTTTTTTTTCCACTCCAGTGAAGGATATTGATAGTTTTTTTCCTTATAGCCAACTGACATATTTTGTGTTAAATTTAACCAAAAGGGCATAGAAAAAGAAACAGTAAGAGTCACCAAGCTTTTTAAAAAATTCATAAATTTTGCACAAAAGTATACAATTGATTTTCATTTTAACAGGGAATTACACTGGTGTCCAAAATTTAAGCATAATTGTTAATTAAGTAATTATTTTTAACTAATGAAGGAAATATGAATCGGAATGTGCTGAAACTCCAGGTGTGTAAACAAATTAGTACGCGTCACATATTTTCGCGAAGAGTTTTCCCCGAAATCGAACAGGGGACCGTCAACAAATTGAAAAAGAACGAAGATCTTTTGGATAATCCTGTCAAAACTAATGTAGCAAAAGTGTTCAAACTGCACATTATGATTAATTGGCTTATTGTAATGTACTGTGTTAATTTTTACAAGGATAGCATGTATACTCGTAGAGAAATTAAGGTTTTTATAAAAACAGTCCTAAATTTTTCCAAGTTTTTTGCTTATAATTTGCAGAGTTCTTATTATAAAATAATGTTCTTTTCTGAAAATATGAGAAACATCATTGTACACAATACCCTGTCATCAGAATTTAAAAATAATAAAAATTGTAAGAAAAATGAGTATGTTTAGTAAATAATTTTTCATTGCGCATGCGTCAACGATATCAAAATGTCATTTACATATTGTGTTAGCTAAATGTATAGAGCAACTTCTGTAAAAGTTTCAAAAACATAGCTTGAAAATTCTGAAAATGGGAGCCTATAGAATCAACTCAAAATCCATTATTCCTAAAGGAAGCAAAAAAATCAGGGATTTTACCTAAATATAGTTGTACGTGAAATATTGTGTAGGCACTAAACAATGGAATATGGATACAGCCCCTCATCTTTTTGCTTCATTTAGGGAATAAAGGATTTTGATCTCATTCTATCAACGATAATTTTCAGAATTTTTAAGCTATGTTTTTGAGACTTTCACAAAAGTTGCGCTATACATTTAACTAACATAATATGCAAATGAAATTTTAATAGCGTTCACGCATGCGCAGTAAAAAATTATTTAGTAAACCTGCTCATTTGTCATACAATTTTTATGATTATTTAATTCTGATGACAGGGTATTGTGTACAATGATGTTTGTCATTTTTCCAAAAAATAACACTATTTTATATTAAGAACTCTGCAAATTATAAGCAAAAAACTTAGGACTGTTTTTATAAAAACCTTAATTTCTCTACGAGTATACATGCTATCCTTGTAAAAATTAACACAGTACATTACAATAAGCCAATTAATCATAATGTGCAGTTTGAACACTTTTGCTACATTAGTTTTGACAGGGTTATCCAAAAGATCTTCGTTCTTTTTCAATTTGTTGACGGTCCCCTGTTCGATTTCGGGGAAAACTCTTCGCGAAAATATGTGACGCGTACTATTTTGTTTACACACCTGGAGTTTCAGCACATTCCGATTCATATTTCTTTCATCACTTAAAAATAATTACTTAATTACCAATCATGCTTAAATTTTGGACACCAGTGTACATAGTTACTCAAGACAGAAAATTGTCTCTTCAGTTAGAAAGATCCTTATACAAAACCTTTACAAAACTGATCTCAGAATAATATATACTCTCGCATATATTGAGAAAATTCGGGATAAAAAATTATCCTTCTACATACTACATTTATCAATTTAGGGATTGATACAAATATGCATTAAAATTTTATGACATTTTTAATGTGGGGGGATAACAATAGCAGATAAAATACGACAAAAACGGAAGAACGAACAGTGACAAATTTCTTCAGAGGATCACAAAAATAAAACCCAAAAATAATGAAAGTATCACAATAATAAATGAGATTTTCATCATTGAATAACAAAAAAATGCAATTTTTGTCTAAAAATTATGAAAAAATGCAATTTTTGTCTAAAAATTATGAAAAAAATGATATTTTTGTCAAAGAATGGCAAAGGAAAGTGCAATTTCCATCAAAGAATTGTGATAAAAATGACATTTCCGTCAAAAGACATGTTTTTTGAGAATGATTATGAAAAAGATGAGATTTTCATTAAAGGATCGTGGAAAAAATGCAGATTTCTTTAATAGATCCTGCAAAATGTATGTTTTTAATCAAAAAAGTGTATAAAACATATCATTTTTCGCGAAAGATTGTGTAACATACACAAATTTCACTAAAAAATGTGAATTTTGTCAAAGAATCGCAGAAAAGATGCAAATTCTGTTAAAGGAATGTGAAAAAAACATGAATATTGATGAACAATAATGAAAAAATGCGAATTGTGGCATAAGATCATAGAAAATATGGAAGTTTTGCCGAAAAAATACAAATTATGTTAAATGACTGTGAAAAATCGTCAAATTTTGGTGAAAAATTGTGAAAAATATGCAAATTTTGACAAAATATCATGTGAAAAACCTCTAACTTTCTCAAAGGATTACATAAAAAATGTGAATTTCGTCAAAATGGAGCGAAAATAAATATTTCATCAAAAGTTTGTAAGGCCGTAAAAGTTTAGCTTTTTCTTTGCTGTGCCTAGGTATAACATTTTGTAAAAGTTTAGGCAAATTTTTATGGATTGGGAGAAATATTGGGGTAAAAACGGTTTCTGCACCCCTTATCGCTAGCACATAAGGTAGTTTCAAAAGATCTGCTTGACATTTAAGATAGACTGAAAAGGGCCTCGAGGCACAACAAATAGTTTCTCCAACATGGATAAACTAATTTTGATATTTTTATAAGATATGATCAACAAATTTTACATTTTCTTTTTCCCTCACAGGCATTCAACAAATTTCTTGATTTTTTTTTCTATGACCTATCAATTAATTTCATATCCTTCCTTGGCTAATCGGCAAATTTCACATTTTTTATTTTCTTGGCCAATGCACGATATTGATACTTTCTTACAGCTGATTGACACATTTTGCAGTTTCTGTCAAACTAATTTCCAGACATGGTACAGGCTCAGCAAAAAAAAGCTGAACTTTAATAGCCTCACGGACTTTTGATGCAATTAACATTTTCTAGCAGCTTTTTGACGATATTAGCGCTTTTCAGTTTTTTTTTTTAATGAAATTAGTGTTTTTTTGCATACATTTTATGAAAATCGTACATTTTTCCATGGTTTTTTTAAGGAAATTTGCATTTATCTATGATCGTGAGTGATATTTGAGGTTTTTCTCAATCTGTTTTAGACAAAATTCACATTTTTCCCACGATCTTTTGAGAAAATGCACATATTCTCTGCGATCTTTCGCCAAAATTCATGTATTTTCTTCAATAGTTCTTCAAAATTCACATACTTTTTTGATCTTTCGACAAAATATGTGTATTTTCCAAGATTATTCGAGAAAATTCTCTTATTTTTCCGGATCTTTCGACAAAATTCGCGATTTTTCTTTGATCTTTCGACAAAACTCGTGATTTTCCTCCAATCTTTCTTAAAAGTACATCTATTTTCCGCTATCAGTCTACAAAATACTTCTATTTTCCTCAATCTTACGACAAAATTCTCATATTTTCTATGATCTTTCGGCACAATTTGCTTATTTTCTGTGATTATTTGAAAAAAAATCTGATATTTTCTGCGATCCTTTGGAAAAATTCGGGTATTTTCTGCAAACTTTTGGAAAAATTCACATATTTCTACTCATCTTTCAAATAAATGCATGTATTATCCCCGATTCTTCGACAAAATTAGAACATTTCTTCGCTTTATTATTTCGCTCTTTCGAAATAATTTGAGTATTTTCCACGATCTTTCGACAAAAATTCGAATATTTTTTACGATTATCTTCCGAAATTAGAGTATTTTTTGTAATCTTTCAACAAAAGTTGCATCTTCTTCCTTAATCCTTTATCGAAATCTCATTTTTTTCACAATCCTATGACAGAAATTGTGTTACCCCCCACAATCCTTTGAAGAAATTTTTTTTTCTGCGATTGTTTGACGAATTTATAAGTTTTTTGCGATCTTTTGGAGAAATTTTTGTTTTTTAATGCAGTCCTTTGAAGAAATTTTCTCAAAATAGTGTAGTTAGTACTTGTGTTTCTGTTGTATTTACCCCCCTCCCCCCTCTCTCAATAAGAAAGTCATAAAATTTTAATTAATGCATATTTGCATCGATTCCAGGGATGATAAAATTCATTGCCGAAAATGCGGAATTCAGCATTTCCGCAGAAAAGTAACATGTATGAATTTCATGAGTTGTCATAGAAAATTTTCATTTTTTTTCAAAATTAATAACACACATAATTAACGTTAACCATCATGC
The DNA here is from genome assembly GCA_964019185.1 of Maratus speculifer. Classification (NCBI taxonomy): domain Eukaryota; kingdom Metazoa; phylum Arthropoda; class Arachnida; order Araneae; family Salticidae; genus Maratus; species Maratus speculifer. Next base: position 4,568,543 of record CAXHSM010000010.1, read on the forward strand.
AATTTAAACATGACTTATTCTGAACTACACTTTCAAAGCATTTAATGTGAAAAAGGTAACTATAAAAAAGGCTTTGAAAATTTCTAAGCAAGAGCTTTAGAAATTGTTAAGAAAAAGGCATGATAAATAAAAAAATTCCTTCCTTTTAATTGGTTGTGTATGATTTAAACTTAAAAGCAAATCAAAATGGATCAACATTTAGAAAAATGTACGATAAACAAAGCAAAAGTATGCAGAGTATAACATTTGGAGAGTAATGAAGACATACTATAATAAGTATTATAAAAATATTATAATATGCAAACTGAACGTAAATAATTATTTTAATTGGAAGAAATGTTCATACATTTTAAATCAGCCATTCATGGAAATGTATTATGTATGCATGAAAAATTGAATATTTTAAAGTACTTCTTTAAATGTGGGAGGACATTTGTTCAGTGTATATTCGTCAATTTTTTTTTTGGGGGGGGGGGGCAAGATTGCAAAAACTGGGGGGGTGTGAGAGATAGCACCATTCAGCATTTTTTTTTTTTTTTTGGAAATAAATGTATGCTTTTTGTTTTTTACTTTGTCTTTTACCTAAATATAAGCATGTGTCCAAGCATTTATGAATGAAGACAGAAAAAGAGCCTTTGCACAAATTTAATCAATTATCGTCCAAAAGTTTCAAGACAATTTTTTTTTTTTGGGGGGGGGGGGAAAGATTGAAAAAACTGGGGGGGGGTGAGAAATAGCACCATTCAGCATTTTTTTTTTTTTTTTTTTTGGAAATAAATGTATGCTTTTTGTTTTTTACTTTGTCTTTTACCTAAATATAAGCATGTGTCCAAGCATTTATAAATGAAGACAGAAAAAGAGCCTTTGCACAAATTTAATCAATTATCGTCCAAAAGTTTCAAGACATACGCATACATTATAGGAAAAAATATATACCTTTTTGCCAATAAAAATGGAATTGGTGAGACGATTTGAAAGCGTTTGCAAATTAGATCTTTCTAAAAAAAATAATAATAACCAACCTTTTAAATAATGTCCTTTCTTCTCAGCTGAAAAATAAAAAACGAAAGAAAGAAGAATTATTTTTGTATGGTCAGTGAAAACTTGACTTCTTCAGAAATTATTTAAAAAAAAATCTTTTTTCTAACAGACTTAATATAAAATAAGAAGTAAATATATTTTATTCTAAAATAAGAATATAGTCTTCAAGTGGATTTGCTTCAAATTTACGAATTCTGTTAAAGCTAGAAGATAATTCATCTCTTTTCTTCTCTTTCATTTTTCTTTTATTAACACTTAACACTAAATTAAATTAAACAAAATTAAATTAAATAAAATTAAGTTTTTTTTTCACTTTGTCTTATTGTTCGAAGAAATTCTGAATTTCTTCAACTCATTTCCCAACAAATTTTTTAAAAGTGCAATACAGATTCTATTTGAGAAGGTACTATAAAATATTCCGTAATTTCCGTATATTTAAGGAAGCCTTCTTTAGTTCCCTTTGTTATTTTAATAATACTGGTTAACTTATACAAGAGGCATTTCATTTGTCCCATATGTCCAGAGAGTTAAAAATACCGCATACAAGTTCCTTCCAAAATATTTATGACACTCAAGGGACCGTTCAGTATTAGTGAATGGGCGTGTGCATTAAAATATCGACTCGGATAGGGGTGTAGCTATGATGTATGAAACTGAAGTATACCGTAGGAAGACGAATGAGTGGTGATAAAGCGTTACCGTCTCAATATTCTAGAAGGGAGAGTTGGAAAATCCGAATCCCTTTGATGTCATTAAAGATTACTCGCTTGACCACCTTGCAAATATCTATCTCCCCACCCTGGTAGCAGTTTTAAGTGCCGTATAACGAAATTCGTGATTCAATTTCTGTGGATTATTTTCTCGAAATTTAATTTCGTTTAACTTAAAAAAATCAAGTGATTAATTTATTAAGGGTAAGTTTCTCATTTTATTATGACCTTTTCGGAAAATCTGTTTTTAACACGTTGAATGCCTTGATGAAGGACGTTGAAACTGAAAAATTATATATTTATAGTTTTAATTATTAAGAAAGTATAATCCTGTATTAAATAAATGTTAAGGAAATTTTAAATATTTTCTCTGTAATTATTTAAAACAATATAGATTTTCTTTTAGCTTTATATCATATGTTTGACTGTCTGTCGCCGGTGAATGACGCTGCCTGAACGGAAAGTTCAGTGTCAATCAAAGTGGCACTCAATGTTTTAAGTAAAATTTTCGAATTTATTTTCAGGGTTTAGTTTATTATTCGTAGTGATTTCTCTCTCGATTTCAGACATTTTCGTTAAAAGTATTACTTGATTTCGGGCAATTATTATTTTTTTAAAGGACTATTCAAATTATTAATGCGGTATAAAACGACATCGTTTAGGAATTCGATTTACTTTTATCTTATTTGTGAGTTTTTAAGCTAGCAAATACGGAGATAAACATTCAGTATATTAGAAAGGATAGTTCATAGTTTTATTTTAAACTTCAAATAAAGTTACCCCAAATAATAACAAATTATGAGATGCCATTTGACATTACAAGAAAGAAAAAAAGAAAAAAAATATATTTAAAGTGTTTGTTGGATACAAATTATTTATTTCTAATATTTTAATTATATCACTTAGAATCTTAAATGTAATTTCTAGAATTTTTTTATGAATTACTTAAATGTGAGTATAAAAACTTGTTTGTTTATATGATTCACTATAGTTTGAAATTTAATTTTTGCTTTGAAAATTTTTAAATATAATGAATGCTATGTATTTTTGTTTAAGCATTGATAAATGGAATTTCTTTCCTTGCATTTAAAAAAAAAAAATGACGTTATCATTATTACAATCATTTTTTAATTGCAATATATCGAGACAAAACATTAATTTGTGACTTCTTATTAATGAACATTTGAAATTTATGAAATACTTTTGCATGAAGAACTCAAAATTGTTCTAAATACCCCCATTCAATAGTATAAAATTACATAACATGTTCCTTGAGTTATTTTTAAATGCAAAAATATGAAATTGTTTCAAGCGTTTAAAAATAAAACTGATTCAATGTATATCAGAAAATGAGTAATTTAGGTTTAAAAACAGCCTTAACTGCCTACACAAATTTCAAATATAACGTAAATAAAAAACAATGACGAGTACTAATAATGAATTATTTTATTCTACAACATTCTACAAGTATTGTATTTAATTGTATAATTACTGTTTTTATTACTCTCCATTTTTTAATCTTTAAAAAAAAAACAAAAAAAAAACAATTAAACGTCTTATTAGGGTTTTTTTTCTTTGTTAAGTTTGTATAAAATTGTTTCATGTAATTAAGAGTAAAAATGAATCTCTATGTTTATCAGAAAATCTCCAGTTCAGGTTTTCAAACAGCTTTTTTTTTTTAATGTCATAACATACATTTAAAATAAAAGTGATTTGGTATATGTCACAAAGTGTGTAATTTAGATTTAAGAAAAGCCTTAATTACCTACGTAAATTTCAAACATAAAATAAATTTTAAAAAAATTAAGAATGGTAATAATTAATATTTTTATTTTATAACATTGTTTCCTTTTTTTAACGACTACACCATTGTTTGTAAGTATATATGTTTCAATATAAGATTCCTACCAAAAGTATGGTTTTAATTCGCAGTAATTTTAACTATAATTTTTATAAAGTTTTAAAATTCACCCACTAAATTTTTTTTTTTTTACTTATTGCTTTTGGCTTTGCATATACTGAAATCAATTTTACTTTCTTTGAAATAGATTTTTTTTATGGTTTTTAGTCCTTAGAAGTATTATTCATTTATATTTAATTCCGTAAAAGACTACCTAATAATCAATCAAGCACCATGTTGCTGCATGCAGTCACGATCCCCTAATTAATTGCCTTTCTACTTTTTAAAAATTATATGACACTATTTATCTTCTTGCAATGAATTAAACTTCTTATTTCCATTTAAATACTGTCCATTTTCCTAAACTCAGATTTAAGCAGCATGCAGGGGGTAGGAGTTACTTCATTCAAATGTAGTTATTGTGTGTAAACTGTTTCATCTGAATGAAAGCAGATTGACGTGGTGAATTTTTTAGACCCTCTCATATCTAAGCTAAATACATGATAAATTCCATTTACAACGTTTTAGATGTAAGATTAGAACTGTGAGAAATTTCAAAGACTATTTTTTATAAATCAACAAGAAGAACTTAATGCCGTACAGGCGATCACTTGTTATTAAATTACCAAGATTAACAATAATGCAGTTATGAAAACACACACTATTTCATTAAAAAATAATCTTTAAAATTTACTGGTATGAGCGTAATAATTTATTTTTGTTAAATTCGGGTTAGTTCATGTAGTACAAAATTTACAGATTCAATCCTATGTCACTTATTCTGTTTTTTTCTTTCAGAATATTGTTTTTTTTTTCACCATATTTTATAGAAGCACTAAACAGACAAAATGCTTCAACCTAATGCAAAAAAATCTGTTATGAAATTATTTTCAAAGGAATTTCAAATGTTAATTTTTTTGTAAATAGCTAAAGATAAATATATATTAAGATAAACATGAACAAAATTGATATAATGACCTAATATCGAGAAAAAAAATGAGACGGATCAGGATTCAAAATTGGGTCCACAGCGGACCGTGCAATTAGAAAAATAAATACAATAAATACATTTCTTCCTAAAAGAGTTCATATCACTTTAATATTTTACCTGTAGTACTTTCAGTACAGATTATCATTGGTAATTCGTTTTTCATTCTTTATTCATTCAAAAATTGCATCACATATTTTGAAATCTTTTGGATACTATTAATATATATTTATATTATATTTATCCTAATGGTAAAAGTCATAAAGTTTTTTTTTTTTTTCAGGCAATAAGTCGAATTATTTATTTTGTCAAATCGTGTGAATAATAATAACAAAAAATAGAATTTTTCACATCGATATTAAAAATTATTCAAAACTTTTGAACAATAATGTATCAAATTGATATTTTAATAAAATTTTTTATTTTACTTAAGAAAGGTGTTATAATAATTTAAAATAATCTATTAAAAAATCTATTAAAAATAATTAATCTATTGGATTTAATAAACTTTTTATCAAAATTGATATTTTATATGTTCATAAATAAGCGGAATGCGCAATATTGTAAGCAGGAACACATAGCCAAATTAGAAGATTGATAAATTCACAATAAATCATACAAAAAACTCTTTTTTTCTTTCCTTTTTTTTAATTGAAAGTTAGTTTTAAAATTCTAGTAACAGTGCAAAATATATATATATATATATATGGCCCATTTGTGTTATTGTTCTATGAAATTCTGAATGCCTTCAACTTTATTCTAAGCAAAACTTTTAAAAATGGAATACAGATTCTTTTCGAGAAGGTATTGAAAGTATTCTGAAATTTCTGTACATTTAAGGAAGTCTTCTTTAGTTCCCTTTGTTATTTTAATAATATTTTGTAAACTATACAAAAGACATTTCATTTGTTCCAATCGTCCAGCCAGTTGAAAATTCCGCATACAAGTTGCTTCCAAAATATTTGTCCAAGACCGTTCAGTATAAGTGAATGGGCGTGTGCATTAAAATATCGATTCGGATATGGGTGGAGCTATGATGGATGAAACTGACGTATACCGTATGGCGATGAATGCGTGGTGTTACAGCATTACCAATCCAACACTGTAGAAGGCCTAGCATTTGGGGGGGTGAATATGATCCCCTTTGATATCACTAAAGAAAATAACTTTGTTGACCACCTTGCTACTATCTGTCTCCCTACCCTCGTAACAGTTCTCAGCAAAATGTCGTATAGCGAACCTTGTGGTTCACTTTTTGTAGATTATTTTCTCGAAATTTGATTTAGTTTAATTTCAAGAAAAAAATAACAATTAAAAAATTAAAATTTAACTATTACCAAAGGGTAAGTTTCTTGTTTTATTATTATCTTTTCAATCTGTATTTAGCACGATAAGTTTATGTTCCACGGTCATTGACACTGAAACTGAAAAAATATATAAATATATATATTATTCTGAGTAATTATTAAGAAAGTATAATCCTATTGCAAATAAATACTGAGTAAATTTTAAATATTTTTCAGTTGTTATAAAAAAATATATATATTTTTAGCTTTATATTATGTTTTAGACTGTCAATCACCGATGAATGATGCTGCCTAAGCGGAAAGTTCAATGTCATTCTCCGGTGACTGACGTAGCACTCATTCTGTTATGTAAAATTTTCTGATGTATTTTCAGGGTTTATTGTCTGTAGTAATTTTTCACGATTTCAGACATTCTCGTCCAAAATATTACTTGATTTCAACTATTTTTTTTACTGACTATTAAAATTATACCGATATAAAACGTCGTCTTTTAGGAATTTGTTAATTGTTATTTTATTTGTGATTAATGAATTATTTTTTCTGCAACTATTGTATTTTATTCTACAACTACTGTTTTCTTTTCTTTTTTAATCTTAAAAAAAAAATAAACGTCTTCTTATGTATATATATATATATATATATATATATATATATATATACATATATATATATATGTAGAGAGAGTGAGAGAATTCTTTTGTGCATTTAAGAAAAAATGAATCTCTGTGTTTTATCAGAAAATCTACAGTTTAAGTTTTGAAACAGCCTTTTTTGAAAATGTAAAAATATAAAATGGTTTCATACATTTAAACCGTTCTCAACTGCAATTTTTCTAATAGTTTAATAAAAAAAAACATACACAAAAACCTCCATCAAATAATATGATACAGTAGAACCTCGAACCATCGGTTTTCATTAGGTGCGGGGGAAAAGACGATGAATGCGGGAAAATGATGAATGCGGATTAACTTCAAAATACCAAAAAACCTAATGTTAATGCATTACTAATGCATGCAATGCATACAATTTACTTATAAATTGTGATTTGTAACTTACTAAATTGTAAAAGTAATATATCGAAGCTATAGAAAATTTTTATTATTTTTTAAAAACCTATACTTTGTTTTTCTTTTTGTTCATTTTTTTCTAATCAAAAATTATTTTTCAAAATATACAACTTATTTCTGGTCATTTTCTGTAATTTCATATGCATATATAAAGGTTCATACAGTTCAAATTCCGTAGTTGCATGAGACAAAGTTGGCACTGGTGACTTAACTTCATCGGCCTGCTTTTTCGTCATTATTTTAATTCTTTGCATTATCCCACATTTCTCCTACGTTTAGGACAGCACATGTCCCAACATCTTGATCAATAGAAATATAATCGCATCCTTTGCTATATACAACCACTTTTCATCTTTATTATTGTCACCGTCATTAACACAAAAGTGTTATTTTAGGATAAAAGAAGTAATTCCAGTTTCTATGTAATATGGATTCGTATGAGTTACAATTTAATTTCAGTGATGAGAAAATTTTACAACGATGAATGCGGAAAATGAATTTTTGAAGAACGATGCTTGCGGGTTTCGTTAACATTATTTAAGTATAATTTGCGCAGGGACCTTAGAAATAAAACGATCAATGCGGAAAAACGATAGATGGGGGAACGATAGACCGGAAATTTACTGTATTGCAAAATGAAGTACATACCAGGACTACTATTCAAATGATTCAGACATGTGCTACTACGCTTTGGTGTAAATTTAATCGCCACTCCTCCAATAAAATTGAAATGTCTAATTAGTGCCAAAATAAAAAAGATTCCGAAAGATGAAATTTCTGGAATATATCTAATTCCTCTTTTTATCACGAATACATAAGAATGACTTCTAGTAAACTTAAAGGGATGGTACCAAAGAACATTTGAAAGATTTAAAGTACAATCTTCCAGCAACAGTTCTGTCAAGACTCAACCAGAAGCAAAATATTCAAATTAATTTCGAAGATGCAAAAATTATATGTCTCTTGAAGAATTACCGTGAATTAATAATTCGAGAATCAATAGAAATTATTACTAAAAGAAATATTGTTTGCAACGACGTTTTATCCTACAACATACCAAGAATTTGGATCGCTTTACTTAAAAATACATAATACAAGTAATAGTCTATGTGCCTCAATATCTACATTTTATTTTCCAGATCTAAAAATTGACTTTCACTTGCACTCCAATTACGTCACATTTGAAAATTAAGATGTTAATATTTATTTTTTTATTTGATTTTACATTCTCGATCGATGACTGTGTTGACAGTTTAAAATACTGAGGATTAAAAGTAATTTAACACCTTTTAAAATATTTTTTTTCATCTTTAAGTAATTTACACATAGTGTAGTAGTTTAAGTTTACCTTTTTAGCTCACAGGCTATCATAGCCTGAGAGCTTATGTGCCCGTCCGTTCTGTATGTATGTTCGTATGTACGTAACGCGATAACTCATGATAAAAATATCGGATCCACTTGCAATTTTGTATGTAGGTATATCCTGACAAGGCGCTTCCCTGATTAGTTTTTGGAGTTCATTCGATATGTATAAGAGGGGGAACGGGGGGCTCATGCCCCCCGTTAGTTGATATAAATGGGATTTTCATGCAGAATTAAGTTTTCGTTCAAAATTTAGATTAGGATCATTCTGATGAGGCGATTCCGTGACTGTTATTAGGTGTTCATTGAATAAGTATAAATAGGGGGACAGGGGTTCTAATGCTCCCCCCCCCGTTAGTTGATATAAATGGGATTTTCATGCAGAATTAAGTTATCGTTCAAAATTTAGATTAGGATCATTCTGATGAGGAGATTCCGTGACTGTTATTAGGTGTTCATTGAATAAGTATAAATAGGGGGAACAGGGGTTCTAATGTCCCCCCCCCCTTAATTTATATAAATGGGATTTTCATGCAGAATTAAGTTTTCGTTCAAAATTTAGATTAGGATCATTCTGATGAGGCGATTCCGTGACCGTTATTAGGTGTTCATTGAATAAGTATAAATAGGGGGAACAGGGGTTCTAATGCCCCCCCCTCCGTTAGTTGATATAAATGGGATTTTCATGCAGAATTAAGTTTTCGTTTAAAATTTAGATTAGGATCATTCTGATAAGGCGATTCCGTGACTGTTATTAGGTGTTCATTGAATAAGTATAAATAGGGGGAACAGGGGCTCTAATGCCCCCCCCCGTTAGTTGATATAAATGGGATTTTCATGCAGAATTAAGTTTTCGTTCAAAATTTAGATTAGGATCATTCTGATGAGACGATTCCGTGACTGTTATTAGGTGTTCATTGAATAAGTATAAATAGGGGGAACAGGGGTTCTAATGCCCCCCCCCCGTTAGTTGATATAAATGGGATTTTCATGCAGAATTAAGTTTTCGTTCAAAATTTAGATTAGGATCATTCAGATGAGGCGATTCAGTGACTGTTATTAGGTGTTCATTGTATAAGTATAAATAGGGGGAACAGGGGTTCTAATGCCCCCCCCCCTTAATTTATATAAATGGGTTTTTCAAGCAGAATTTTCAGATTTCGTTCAAATATCTGAATAGTTTTGGAAGTTTAATGGTTAAGTATAAAAGAGGGGGATAACTCCTTTTAAATTATATAAATGCTAAATGGGTTTTTATTAAGAATTATATAATTTGCTCTGAATTTTGGATATAGATTTTTTATATGATAAAGCATGTCTTTGATAGTATAGAAGGTTCAATGATTAAGTATAAAAAAAGAGGAAAGAAGAGAGCTGTTTCCCTTTCTTAATTTTTTTTTCGAACGGAATTAACCCTTGAAAATATAAGGCTTTAATGTACAATTAGTATTTGTAGCCTGTGAGCTCAATGCCATCAGTTTAACTGGGCAGTATTCTTTATTTAAAAATTGAATATACTTGTTTATTTGCAAAAAATATTTTTAAAAATTCGTTTGTTACTTTTTTAAAAATTAATCATTCATAATACATAAAAAATAACAAAATATTAAAATTGAAGTTAATATGTACCAAAAGGTTATAAATTACATTAATTAGCACAAAATTAATACAGAATTAATTAATTTAATTTTTTAATTGATTACTTAATTAGTAAATGATTTGTAGTTTTATTGATTTGTATTTCTTACGTAAATATTTCCATAATGCAAAAAGTGCAATAATATTTTTAAAAAACCTACTTGCGAAGTAATCAATGAAAAAAGTGATTGTTTTGCAGATTTCCATTTTTCTACTACTAAACTTTTCAGATATTCATTTACCATATTTATATGTTTTAGTCCTTCATTAAAAGCAGTATTTATGAAAAAAAAAAGATTCAACTGCTTTCCATCTTTTAAAGCATCTGTGAAGTTCTTTATTTCACAATTTTGCTTTCTCTTTCCTTTTCAGAGTCATCCCTCACAATTTTCAGCCTTCTTTTCAATATATATTTGGAGGTAACAGCACAGACAATCACCTCATTGAGTTCACTGCAGAAATCCTAAAATTAATTAAAACTCAATCGGTGTATCTTGGTGGAAAACACTTAAAAATCTGGATTTAGGGGTTGATTCGTAGATTCACCATTTCTTTTTTCTGCACTCGAATCTATGAAAATATAGAAGACTGGGTGCAGGATACCCCAATGATAAACCTACAAATCAACCACTAAAATCGGGTTTCCACCTAGCTATGACTTGGTAGGTGTCAACGAGGTGGACACCTACCTTATCCTGCCATATCTTTGCCAGGTGGCGATTCAGTGCAAGTCCCCTCACACTCGATCGCGCCTGCACAGTTTTGTAGGTCTGACCTTACAGGGTCAACGAGGAGGACATTTTGCCACAAAAGGCGCTCACTCGTTACATGAGTAAGATAGATTTAGACTATGCAACGACGAAACACATTTATTTTTTAAATTAAATATTATTAAGTACTTTTAGTGGTATGAGTAGAATATATTTCCGTCTTCGCTTTTTAATTTCAATAAGCACACTAATGTACAACATAATCATTTCGTTTATTGAATAAATGTTTAATGTATGCTCTTTCTTTTAATAAGCATGGTGATACAGAATAAATACCTATTAAATTCATTGTGATCTTTTTGTAACAATTTAAAAATATTTTTTTTTTATTTATCACAACTTAACTAATGTATTTTTTTACTCTGTTATTAGAATCTGCCTTACTATATCTGAAGGTTTTGCACGGTCTTTTAAAAACAACAGATACCACTACAATAATATAAAGTTGGTTCGTACTAGAGATTTTTTTTTTTTACACAAGTTATTGAAATCAGTAATACAAGATTAGGTTTTAATATCTACTTTTATTATTTATAGGAAAGAAAATTTAATTTTGGTAAATGTTGTTATAATCTGATTTATAATTTAGGGATGAACGTCGGATTTCATTTGCATAGAATGTAATTCTGAGTTAAATAACGCAATTAATTTTTTTATTATTATTTATTTAATTCATTTCGAAGGGCGGTAACACACCGAATCTATTTCTCATGTCCAGTCTTTGAGCCCGTCCTTCTCCGATACTAAAATGGGTTTTGTCTTAAAAGAATGCACATACAGTCATTCAGGGTAACTTTGCACCATGTCCTAATTTTTAATATTTTTTACTTCAAAAGACTGGATAAACTCCAGAAAAGTTCTAAAAAAAGTGAGTTTCAAAAAGTGAGTGCTCAAAAAACGTTAGTTTTATTTGGAATATTAAGAAATAATGTTTAATTAATAATTTTTTTTTAATTTAGAGCCATTTTTAAATTTACGCATATTGGAATAAATATTTTTTAAGGCGAATTTAGAATTCATATCGTTTCTTTAAAGATTAATAGATTAGATCTAGTAACAGGATTTTAATTTAATAAGTTGAAATAAGAACAGAATATTGTTAAAAGGAAATTAATATAGAATTAGGTTAATTTTGGCGAAAAAAAAAATTAAATTTGTAATATATATATATATATATATATATTTGTTTTGTTTTATTTTATTTTCCATAACACAAAAACAATAAATTTCTGCTTAATGTTAGATCTATATTTTTCAAATAATTTAATGTAATTTATGTTAATGGTTCAGTTAGGAATTTAGTTTAATTATGTTATGTAGAAATATTTTTCTCAAACAGTCTACAACATCATTAGCAAAAGTTTATAAATAAACACTTTTATATTAATTTTATTTTTAATGTAAATATTTTATTTTAAATTATAAAAATAAATATTTATACTTTTTAATAAAGATTGTTCTATCAGTAATATTCATTATTTTTATTAATAATAGAACAATCTTTAATCTGTGCAATTTAACTTAAACTGTTTTAAGAATTTATAGTAAATTGTTAAACGATTTTAAACATACAACTTTCTGAATCTAAAATGTATTTATTTTTGCATGTTATAATGAAGTAATTTTGTTGCATTTCACATGAGTTGCTTTTGGGCCTTTTGCACAATTTTATTAGTTTATTCCGTGTATAAAAAAGGTTTATTATTATTATTATTATTATTATTAAAGTATAGAATTAAGAGACTACTTCACTCTAGTGAAAACACCCATTCGCTAATATTCACCACATTTAAGAATTTTGTTTTTAATTTCTCTTCATTTAATATACTTCTATTTTTATTTATTTATTTTGCATTGCATAGTTGAGGATGTAAATACACACTCTTTTACTTTTTAAATAACATTTTGATTGCTGGACTTTTTCCCAAGGACATTTTTACTTTCAAAACCGTTTCTGAAAATTAATATATTCTCATAAAATAAATCTGTATACAAAATTGCCTTTAATAATGAAATTCATCACTCAGCTGTTTGGAAATTTACTTCAATAATATGTAATTTTTTTTCACTTGAACGAGCATGATATTTTTATATTGAGTATTGACTGCACACATACATCGCGCAACTTGTTTTGTAGAAAAATAAATAAATAAATAAGCCTCGTGCGATTACAGATGCACAAGAAAAATTCGTTATCCGTTAAATTTTAAGTCCCGAACGCGCTGGATTAGAAGATGTTTAGTATATTATATTACCAATTCTTATATTCCTAACTGCATAAATCTGTTAAAAATTAGCCCGCATGTCCGATAAGAAAATACCTGAGAATCGGCCATAACATAAACAGATACGAAAGGTATATTTTAGCAAAAACTTTTGCAAAATTATATGTATTCTTTAAAATTACGCGAAGTAATATAAAATGCATCAAGTAAAATCTTATTTTCACTACGAAGGATCAATGTTTATCTTTATTTTTAGAGTCAACATTGCATTATAAATGTTTCTTAGATTGAAAGGAGGCGTTGCCGCAAGTCTACCATTTTCGTTTATCCCCGCCTACTATAAAAATACACCAAGCGATAAATTAGAATAATTTAAAAAATCTAAAATGAAACATACAATTAAAAAAAATGTATATTTGTCGATTCTACAATATATATATATATATATATATATATATATATATATATATATATATATATATATATATATATATATATATATATATATATATATTTCAATATGAATGGTTCACAATCACAGTCGACCATAAAAAAGAAAACAACAAAAAAAGTAAGAGAGAGAGAAATAGTACATTTAGAGGGTGCATAAAATCTGTTTTATTCACACTCACTATGAACCAACTTTGCCAATCGATTTCATATGTGAGAAAGTATGTAAAAACAAGCCTGTAATCACTGTAGCCGTATATAAAGCAGATTTTGTGCACCTTTAAACTCTCAATGGAATATGTCTACAATTCTCCCTGCTACGAATAATTAAAGAGATATTTAAAATTTATGTTGTCGAGCTGATTTTGATTGCTTGTGCAAAAAATCATTAGTGCGGACCATTTTTATGTTGAAATTTTATTGTTTAGTGTTATCGTTGGGATATTTGTTGATTTTTAAAAGCCCATATACACTTACAGATACAATAACAAAAATTGTAAAAAAAAAAAAAAAAAGGTTTAAATGTGATGAATAAACAAAATTACCTTAAAATTTTTCAAATAAAATCATAACGACTTACAAATGAATTTATTGTTTATCACCGTGTTTGTTAAAAGGAAAAGAAAGAATTATTAAACAATTATTCTATGAAAAAGATAGGATATTATACAATCGTTAAAAAAGAAAAAAAAAGTAAGGAAAAAAAAGGTAGGGGTTTAAGGACTTTTTAATAAACTATGGGAGGAGCTACTAGTACATAACGCCCAAACTTTATAATAATTATTTTTTTCAACAGCAATATTTTATTTTAACAAGATATTTAAAATTTATTAAGGATATTTCGAATCAAACTATACCTAGATCCAAGATTTCATGTCATTTGAATAAGTTTTGGGATTATAAACAATCGAAATTTAGTGCTTCTAATGTTAAATTACATTTTCATATTTTTGTTAATATGTTGAAAAAATGTACTCCTAATGTGCTTATTTTTATAAGCAGAAATATTACTAAAATACCCATTTATAAATACACTGAATCTGAAATATTTGTTTGTTTGTATTTATGTCGGCCAACTATCTACACTATTGGATATAGGCCCTATGGGGTGGGATGCCCACCATGGGGGTCTTTCTAAGGGAACCTAATCCGTATTTACGCAAGGTTCGAAGAAAACCACGGAAAACTCCGAACAGTTAGGTCGACGGTCGCGATTGAATTCGAACCCAGCACCTACCATCTACCAGTTTGGAGGCCACTGGTGTGGCTCCTGAAATTTTTGAAATTTCATGATATGAATTATGAAATATAAAATTAATATTCGAAAATCTCATAAATTGCAATTTACAATATTTTGATGGATCTGGATTTATTAAGTCCTGCTTTATGGAAAATCAAAATTTTCAATTAATTTTCCATGTAGTTTTCAAAATATTGGTTAAAAAACGGCAAAATGGTAGTTTAAGGGACCGTCTACAATAGATGTTACTAAGTATTTTGAAATTTCTTATGTTAACCTGTATCTAGCAATCATCGATGATTGCTTGAGTAGCGCTTAGTTGGTCGATGAGGGTCTCTCTCGGTCAACAACAATCAAGTACCGAATTTCAATTTGGATACCGCCCCTAATATATGCTCGTTTTATAATAATTAATATCTCGGAAACTTACCGTACGATTTGCAGGATAATTTGTCTGATTGAAGTTTGTAGAGTACATTTATCCTACCGAAATTGGGTACTGCTATTGTAAAAAGAAAAAAAAAATCAAGGTTAGGGTTTGTTTTAATATGTAGATGCCCCTCCCCTAAGCAAATTTTTTATACATCATTTAAAGTAGACTTTATTTTCAATCTTTTGGTACCAGTTACTTTATTATACGATAATTTTTTGAGTAGCTAGTAGGGATGTTTCCTTTTTTTCCCCACAACTGTGCAATCAATATAGTAAGAAATATAAGTACACCGATGTAAAATAGCATAATTATTATGTACATCCATTAGTAATGGAAACATGAATGCAGAATTAATAGGGGGTGTTTACTTTTTTTTCTATGACTGTGTATCAATGAACCCATTCAAAATGAAAGACCAATAGTAAAATATATTCCACTCAAACCAGCAAAATTATGTAATTACATTTAATTGATATAAAACACTGTTCTAGAGGCATAAAAGTTCTATACAAAACAAACTGACGTATTAAATCAACGAGTGAGCGCCTGATGGCAGTAGGTCCTCATCGTTATACTTTACAGAATAGAATTAAAATGTACACGCTTATGTAGGTAATCCCTCAGAATAGGGGTAGGCATTTTAGCTCGTTTTGAAAAATGAAAACGAACCGTTCCGACAAAGTTTGGAATTGTTTCTTTGGAACGGGTCACGTAATCTCGAAACGAATTAGGAATGAACATTAAGACCTGTTTCAATTTCAGTGGACATTCTGGAACTGCTCCAGTAACAGACAGGGCATTGACTGATTGTTTGCTTTCAGAGATTAAAGACCGCCTTTTTTTTCTCCTCATTTCTTTGCTTTTGTACTGGGGTCAGGTTGTGCCTAATGAGTCAAAAGGGAATTTAAATTAATGAAGAGGGTTTCTGGTACAAAAGAACATCTGTATAAACTTTTTTTTTTATTTTCAAGTAAAAATTTCGTTACACAGAAATTAAGAGAATGTTATTTGGAAAAGATGATGAAATATTCAAAATGAAATATTTTATTATTGGGCTCATCAATATAAAAATGTTGATTGGAACCCAAGACCAATATTTAAAATAATTGCAATAAATACAATTTTGGCGTTTGACTTTAATTCTTTAATTTCCAGTGTCACCTGCAAGTGACAGAAGTGTTATCTTATGTTCGTTTTAGAATATTCCAGATTCCCAATAGAAATTTAACGTGTCAATAATTGCTTCGATTGATGACAGATATTCTGTATTTATATAAATCAAAAAATATTATTGAATTTCTCTGGTTTAGAATAATACAGATTATATGCCTTACTTAATTTCTTGAACGTATTATGCCCTGAGAATTACAGGATTAAATCGACTGTGAGATATTTTTTTTCCAAATTTTATAATCCTAAACTTAAACTATTAAAATGCGATAAATTTAAATTATTGAGAATTATTCAAATTATCAAGCTGAAAACTGAAGATAATGCCAAATGCTGAGCTATAATTTTTTCGCCAGCAAGATTGGGGAGGGGAAAAGAGACATCAATTGCTTTTTTCTTGGTTTTCAGATTTACTTAACTCTGTTTTCCTTTTATCTGATGCAAATTTAAAAAAAGATATTTATTTATTTTTCAAGTAATTTAAAATAATTCAACAAGAAAAAAATAAACTGCAGTTTTTCTTTTTGTTACTGGGGGAAAGGTTCAACTCCCTCCCCTTTTTTAGAAGGGGTTTTTCCTCTCCATTATGTCCCCCCCCCCCCTCCAAACTTATGTAGTAAAAAAAATGTGTAAAAAAAAAAACAAGGAGAATTCTGACGAAAAAAATAATGAATTGTTTCAATTCTTTATTTAAAAGATAAAAAATGTAGAAGATCATATTTGAATTTTTAGTGTTTGTCATTTACTACATTTCTCTATAGTTATTTTGCTTCCTAAATAACTTTCTTATTTTTTGCATATGTACTCGAGTAAAAAATGTGTCCAAGCCAGTGGTCTTAGAGGTCTGCACGGGTCAAAATTCCTTTTTATAGAAACACATGCCTTTTTTTTTTTTTTTTTTTTTTTTTTTTTTTTTTGGCAAAACGTATTATTTGCTCTACACATCCTGAGAACAATTAAGTCCAAGTTCCGGCCCCGTTCGTCTATGTAGAAAACAATAAAAAGTGTGAAACGCCCTTTCTTATATTGCCCAGACTGGTCAATGCAGTAACTTCGTGTTTTTATTTATTTATTTATTTATATATAAAACATAAAACAACAAGCAATGAATCTTTTACGATAATGAATGCTAATAAACATTTAAATATTAGCTAATTTTTTTTCTTTTTATCCTTTCAAGGGCAAAGTATCTCTTGCTAAAATGTTGAAATGATTCAGACACCATAATTTACAAATTTATTTTAAAATAAGTAAAAATACATTTTAAAAGCAAAGTTTATTATAAACTTTTGATGTCATTGTGACATTTACGGATTACATTAAGTGGGACGCGTAATATTCCGTCGCGACTCAGAGGGTTAAATGATGAAATAATACTAAGGGATTAAGGGGCTGCTTCACTCAAATGAAAAGACCCATTCGCTAATGCTAATCCTATGGAAGAAATTTATAAAGATATCTCGATTGCATTTTAATATTTTTAAATGATTCTTTTTGCATTGGATAGCTGAGATGGATCTAAATGCAGGCCGTTTTTTACTTTTTCGATTTTGTTTACAGATATCTTTATATCAATCAAGATATCTTTATAAATTTCTTCCATAGAATTAGCATTAGCGAACGGGTCTTTTCATTTGAGTGAAGCGGGCCCTTAAGGCTTTTCTCATAAAAAAAAATTTTTCTTTGCTCGAAGCATAATATTTTGAATACTTCGACACATTCTTTGAAACCATTTTCAAGCATGAAATCCCCAGGTATAACTATTGAAATGATTTAAAGTAGAATAGAATTTTCTTATTTTTCGATAAATGTATAATGTCTTGGGTGTAAGAGACTTCCGTCTCGTGCCGTCGGCGTCTAGAATTTTGTTTCAAAACACCCAACTTTGACAGCTATTTTTTTAAAGTTTCTTTGTCTTTATCGAAAAACAGAAAAAATGTGGTCGATTTGTTGATTTATGAATTAGAACATCGGCTACATTTATGTGTTAAACAATAAATTCCAGAATATGTTGGAAAGTATACAGTTTGAATCGAAGAACAACCATAAATTCAAAGTGTATTTTCTTCCACTTTTACAAAACTTGAAGATGATTATAACGCAATAGCGCAAAGATACCATATAGATAAAAAGTTCGCAAAACTAACAATTTTAAAGCAAATTTAAAAGTTCATCATAAATTCTTAAATGTTTCATTATATTTATGCCTAATAAAAATTAGAAAACTTTACACAGACAAGAAACAATTATCAATTGATTTCGATGCGAAAATTGTGATGGGTTATGTTTATAAAACCACTTTTGTAAATGTTTAAAAATTCTAAGAATTTTTTCCAAATTAAAAGATTTCGGACTGATGCAGAAAATAGATAGTGCGATAAGAAGTTTTGACAGCAATTATGAATCATATGTATATGAGTTTTTTAACGTACATAATTCTATACATTCTTCTAATTGTACATCCACAATAAAATAATAATACACAAAAAATATTAAATTTCGTGTTAAAAATATTTAATAAAACGTAGTGTTACATTTTTAAAGCCCTCTCCCCCTTTTTTAAGAAGCTTGAAGCTATAGTAATATTCAACAATCAATTAATTCAGAGAATAAAATTGAAATTTTTAGTAGTAATGTTTTGTTAACTAAGAACAAATTTAAGATCTAAGTTTGAAGAATAACTTTTTACTGAGCTGTTTATTTAATTTAAATTATATTTTATTAATTTTTGAATATTCTTTATTCATTTCGTCATACATTAAAAATCTTTATTTATTCGTTTGTTAACTGGCCCCACCAGTGGCCGAGAGGTTCGGACCTCTCAACTGGTAGACGGCAGGTGCTGGGTTCGAACCCAATCGCGGCTGTCGGCCTAACCGTTCGGAGTTTTCCGTGGTTTTCTTCGAAACTTGCGTAAATACGGGTTAGGTTCCCTTAGAAAGACCCCCACGGAGGGCACTCCCCCTGGTCCTATATCCCATTAGCGTAGATAATCGGACGTCAAAAATCAACCAACCAAACAACCATCGTTTGTTAACTGAGAGGTTCTGACCTCTCAATTGGTAGACGGCGGGTGCTGGGTTCGAACCCACTCGCGGCCGTCGGAGTAACCGTTCGGAGTTTTCGTGGTTTTCTTCGAACCTTGCGTAAATACGGGTTAGGTTCCCTTAAAGACCCCCACGAAGGGCACCCACCCCTAGGCCTATATCCCTCGAGAAGATAATCGGCCGACACAAAATAAACCAAACCATTCGTTTTTTAAAGTTAAACATTTTCAAAAAAAATGCATTCAACTTTCACTGTAGAAATGTTTTTACTAGTGCTTCTTTTTAAATAATAATTATAATTTGAACATTGCCTGAAATGTACTTATTATTTATCTGCATAAGAGCTATCTTTAAGTTTTAAGAAAAAAAAAAGCTAGTTGTAGTGAGAAAATAGTAGGAGGAAGGGTGAAGTGTGGAAATTATACATAATTCAGTGCATAAGTGTTTATTATTATTATTATTATTATTATTACTATTACTATTATTATTAATAGTAGTAATAGTAGTAGTAGTAGTAGTAGTAGTTAGTAGTAGTAGTAATTTTATACATCCAATTCAATTTACACCTTTATTAAACAAAATATTAAAAAAAGCAAAAGGTTACATCTAATAATGTTACATTGAGCGATCGGTTAACGAACTCTTCGGTTTAGAAATAGATCGGTTAAGGGTGTTCTTAAATCAAAAAGGGAAACTTTGTGACGCATGCATTAATTTATTTTTGCTCAGAAAGGCATGAAAATTTCAGGTGTTGTTATTCAGAAACTGTTTAATTGCACTCAATTTTCTATTAAAAAAAAGTAATAGATCATTCATAATAAGCCTTCAAAGTGGACGTTTTTGTGCACATTTCCCGACGAAAGCAGAAAAATCGGTCGAAAAGCAGGAGAAAAACGGGTGATCACGTGATAGAAATAGCTTAGAATATATACTATATAGAATAGAATATATACTATCATAAAATGGAAAAGTTCTATTCAAAATCACTTCCATAGTCAGGCTTTCCAGTTTGATATCTCTCCGTTAAAAAATGAATTTGTAAATGTGACACCTCGTTTTGCGCTTGTTGAACGGATCAGTTGAGAACAACCTTAACAAACACTTTAGCGAGAGAATTTTATGTTCTGATAATGAACACATGTTCAGCTTACGAATGCTTCACAAGACAAAGCAAAGAAAAAGCTATGTTGTGTTTCAAATTCGCCGAGCTGTTATTTAATTGCATATATTGTCTAGTTAGGAGCCGTCCCCAAATAGCGTCATGCTTCGAGGAGGGGGGGGGATTCGTAAAATTGTGACAGTTTGTGTCATAGGGATACAGAGTGGTAAGAAGAAATGTGACCACACATATTGGTTAAAATAAAGGCATTAAAAATTATCACATTAAATTTTGATTTTTTTAAATTAAAGTATTTTGTTTTAATAAAGTAAACATAAAATTTAGAGCTAAATATATTAAATTCCATTTCAAATTCCAAAAAACTACTGTTTTCATATCATCAAATTCATATAATCAATCTTAATTTAAAATTGCAAAAAATATTCAAATATAAAACTAGTTGGATGTGCCAATCCCAAAACTTTCTTCTATCTCATACATACATTTTAATATTAAAAAAAATAGTTACTCATTTTAATGCTTTAATAAATTTAACTCAATATTTTACCAATTTTGATTTTCATCTTAAATTTCTGCTTCAATCAATTAATCGGAGTAAAAACGAATTTCCGTCTCTGCACGAGCCGATGGACAATAAAATGATAAGCAGATTTTTTTTTCAAATTCAGGGAGGGCCTACTTACCTTAGCAAAAAATAATCATACACAAAATGTTTAGTTCAGTTCTAGAACTAACTTCATACACTTTTATGTGGTGCAATATTGAAAATGGCATAAAATTCGGTATTTCAGCGCCTCCTTCCGGCGGATTTTTTTCATATTCAGGGCGATCCAACTAACCATATCCATACACTTACACAAAAAAATTTCGTTCAATTCGATGCATAACCTTCATGTACTTTTGGTCGGCACAGTATTGAAAATAGCACAAAAATCGCGATTGCAGCGCCCCCTTCTTAAAGATGTTTTTCAAATTCAGGGAGGACCAACTAGACATAGTCATACACATACACAAAAAAATTGGTTCGATTCGATGCATAATTTCATATACTTTTGGTCGGTACAATATTGAAAATGGCACAAAAATAGCGATTGCAGCGCCCCCTTCCGGCGGATTCTTTTCAAATTCAGGGAGGACCAACTAGCCATAATCATACACATACACAAAAAATTTGGTTCAATTCGATGCATAACTTCATATACTTTTGGTCGGTACAATATTGAAAATGGCACAAAAATAGCGATTGCAGCGCCCCCTTCCAGCGGATCTTTTTCAAATTCAGGGAGGGCCAACTAGCCATAGTCATACACATACACAAAATATTTGGTTCAATTCGATGCATAACTTCATACACTTTTGGTCGGTACAATATTGAAAATGGCACAAAAATCGCGTGAAGCGATTTTAATCAACTTTAACATTAAAAATATATTAAAATAATTCTTTGATTTAAAAATACTCCGCTTTAACATATTTACCAAACATTTTTTTACAATATTTACGATTAAAATATTTTTGTATGCAGTAGTTTTCTTAATATGAGCGAAAAAAAAGTCATTTACGACGGAGATGCAGCGGCGTCATCGTTATTTATTCAATTTTAAAAGAAAGATAATGTATAAAAGTGAATGTCTCTTTCAATGACGGATCTGGGGGGAGGCGATGGGGTGATCGCCCCCCTCCTTCTGAGCAGACTTCTATAAAACCAAACATTTGCTGCGCACATAAATATTTGGTCACTCTCGTCAATGACTTTTTTTTTCGTAACTACTTGAAAAATTGAAAGTCATGAAAATACAAAATACCCATCACCTAATCTTCTAACCTTCTTAGAAAAAAAAATTCGTCTAGTTTTAAGCATCTGGCAAGCACTTATTATCCTATCGGTAATCCGTCATGTATCAAAATTGAAACGGATAACTGAATTTTCAGCCTGACAGCTAAGATCTTTTCTAACCGCTACTTCTTAATAAAAAAAATCACCCTCTCTTCTCCCCACAACCTATTGAAAACTATAACAGCATATCGCATTAGGACAAGAATCTCGACTTTGAAACGGAAAAAACATAGAAGAAACAGCTAAAGGAACCTGTTCCTGGAACGAACGAACCTGTTACAAAAAACTATCTACACTTCTTCATTCCACAATCTGTTCCGTTCGTTTTTCTGCGGCTGCGCAATGATAATATAAAACGAGAGTCACTGTTTTTTCTCTAAAGAATGTTCCTTTCTAAGCTGCTCCTCTGACTTGGCATCGTTATTTAGACGATTTTTCCACTTTTCTGGCACCTTTACAACAATATTTAATGATGATCCTTGATGTTTGGTAATTCTTTTGCCGTCATCAACCAATCGCAAGGGAGAGAAAATGTGTCAGCGTTTGGTTTGGCGACAGATGAAATTTTACCTCGAAAAAAACAGTTCCTTCGTTTTTTCTCTAGGAACTGTTCCAAGGAGCCTGTTCCTCGTTTTTCTGGCCACTCCTAAAAAATGCTACTTTTGATAACAAATATTTAACATGATTAGAATGCTAAGGCAATTTTTAATTTTGTGTTATTAAAGTTTTTTTTTTTGTATGTTTTTTTTTTAATTTTTATTATTAAAATTCAATATCCAAATTTCTTATTTATTTATTTTAAGTACTTGTGCTGTGTGTAATCTCGGGTTGATTTAACTATATGCAAACATGATTTTGTCAGTTAAAGAAAAAAAAAACGCACATTGCCCATTAAGATAGCGTTATTTTAGTGCTTATGATTTAGATTTACTTTTTCTGGTATAACAAGGCAAAGATTTTTTACCGGTGTGATTTTCAGGTTGGATAGAAGAATCAGTAATTTCATTTGATTCGTATCGATTATAGATGGAAGCACCAAATTAAGATTTTTACTTTAATGTTATTTGAAACAAAATTATCATAGTAGATGATTTCTGGTGGTGAATACCCCTACCACTCTTGTTTAGTAGTTTAAAAAATGCAGACTTGGGTCAATTTGTACGAAATTTCTTTTATATTTCCGTTATTAATAATTTTTATTTTTTGAAACGCTCTATTTCGTTATTTAACTGACTTTACAGAACATTTTTTAATTATTGTATCTATAAACAGTTAACTTTAAAAGCCTAGAAGTATTATTTATCGCATGATTTCATTCATAAAATGTTAATATTGAATACTTGCATTAAAGTTGAAGGCAAAAAAATTGCAAAACCATGAAACAATTGCTCTATGTATCCATATCTTATATTATAAAGGCTAAACGTATCTGTGCGTAACGCATACGTCATTTTGCGAATGGCAACACTTTCAAATTTTAAATGAAATTTCGATATTGCAATTTTTACTACTACAATTTTTTTAGCTTCTAAATACCGCACACTTTCAATTTTTAAAAAATGTACTTTTAAATGAAATTTGTTTGAAAGCTGTAACTTAATTTGCTTTTGAAATATTAATTTTTTTGTAGCTTTTAACACCGCTTTTCTAATTGTGGCAACAGGAGTATTCCATTTCTATTAAAAGCAAAGGAAAAAAGGGAAAAAATTTATTGCTATATCTTTATGTTGACATTTTCTCATTAAAAGGAAAAAAACTGAAATTAAAATATCTTCTGTTATAAAATCTGGTGAATTTTGATTTAATTTTAAAAATTTTATTTACACGTAGAAGAATATCTACAGTTTAATATTTGTTTCAGCTAATAGCCCCATTGAGACTTCAAGTTTTGAATCAAAATGATCAGATTAAAATGCCAATTTTTTTGAAAAGGTGATTAGAGATACAAAATGTGCATTTTTAAATTTTGATATATCGAAAATGATGCCGGGTTTTGATTTCAGGAGGAAAAAATTCTATTACTGAATCAAAGTTCAAAAAATTTTGCTTTTTCATTTTGGAATACTAGCAAAAAAAAAAAAAAACTTAATCGATATTTTTATCATAATAACAGATCTTTATTATTTTTTGCTGCTTACATGTACGATTAAAGTGTAATTTTAACAAGTTCTACAACTGAGTTTTAGAGAAATAGTATTTTGTTAATTTGACGTTAAATATCGTTTGTTTAAGAGTTAGACTTACCAATATAAAATGTTTTTTTTTACTATAAACTAATTTTTTAAGTTATTATAAGTCAATGAAACAGTTCCTTCTTAAACATTTTCTTTCGTCAAAATTTGACGGGTTCTACCTTGTAATCATTAAATCGATAAGAGATGGAAGCACCGAAGGCTTCCATCCGTATGCGCTTATTTCCAAAACAACATTTAAAACTTTCAAAATATAATAAATTAAAAAAACGATGAAGTAGGTATGCGGAGCGACAAAATTCATTAATCGACTGCCTAATATGAGTAAACGAATGACATGAATCGTATCTTGTTTACGTGCATAGAATTCGAAGAAAAGGTTATTAAGTGATAATATTATTCACCAGTATTACTATTTGTATTATATTCATCATCACTATTATATTATTGATAAGCATTATTACTATTCATCAGAGGTAAGTTTCTCAGAGCTTCTTATAGTTTTAGTTATGATTAAAATTTTCAAATTTATTTCCAGTGATTTGTCCATCGTAATATCTCCTAATTTTAGACATTCTACTCTAAAGCGTTTCTTGATTTCATCTAATGAGCGGGAAGGGGGGGGGTAGAAATCCCGCATTGTCTATTTAAATTCTTTCCTAAATTACATTCTTTCTGATAAACATAAGGAATAATTCTTTTTTTTTTTCTTAAATATATAAAATAATTTCTGATTAATTAAGAGAAAAAATTATAAAGAAGACTATTAATGGTTTTAAAAAGGATTTTATAAAATTAAAATAACAAAAACAATTTTTAATAACTGTGCTTATATAAACTATAATATAAAATAAAATACTTCATTCGTTCATATTTCATTTTTTCGTTTCATATTGGAAATTTATGTCTGAAATTAAGTGTTTTTAAACGTAAACTGCTTGTTTTCTTATACATACAGAAATTTTTTTTTAAAGCAAACATTAAATTACAAATTAAAATAAATCATATAAACACATAATTTTTTATGCCGACAAAATGCAGGTATATTTAAAAAAATTATATATGTATATATATATATATATAAATTAGAAATTATATGAAAGAGCCCAAGCGGTATAATTAAAATGTCACAAATAACTAACTTGTAACCACCAAAATACTTTACATACTTTTTTTTCTCTTTTCGAAGAATGGAAAAAAAATCGTTCATATAATAACGAATTTCTGAATTTCCTAACTAAACATTTTTTTTTTAAATATTCCTTCTAATGTCTAACGGCATCTAACAATTTATTTAAATTATTTGAGGTAACTTTATTTATAGTAATGAAACAAAACTATCAACACTCTTTTATTACTCATTTAAAAAAAAAAAAAAAAAAAAAAAAAAAAAAAAATTAAAAATTTATACAGGTATAAAAATTTTAATAGCTCTGGGGAAAAAATCATAAGCTGAAATTTAGTAATACTTTAGACGAGAATGTCAAAAATAGGGAAAAATTACTACAGGCAATAAAACCAGAAAATACATAAAAAAATTTAACTTTACACGTTGAATGCCACGTCACTCACCAGTGACTGACGCTGAACTTTCCGTTTAGGCAGCGTCATTCACCAGTGACAGACAGTTAAAAATACGATATAAAGCTAAAATTGTTTAAGTAATCATTGAAAAATTATTTAAAATTTATTTAACATTTATTTAATACAGGATTATACTTTTTTAATAGTTACTTAAATCATTATGTATATTTTTTTCAGTTTCAGTGTCAGTTAGCGTGGAATTCGTCGTGTTAAATACAGATTGAAAAGATAATAATAAAACAAGAAACGTACCCTTGGTAAAATAACCACTTGATAATTTTTTCTTGAAATTAAACTAAATCGAATTTCGAGAAAATAATCCGCAGAAAGTGAACCAAGAGATTCGATACACGACATTTTGCTGAGAAAATACTAGGGTGGGGAGATCGATATTTGCAAGGTGGTTAAACAAGTAATCTTTTTTAATGGCGTCAAAGGGGTTCAGAATCCCCAAAAATGTTAGGCCTTCTACAATATTGAGACGGTAATGCTCTAACGCCACTCATTCCTCTCCTTATGTTAGACTTCAATTTGATCCGTCATAGCTCCACCCATATATAAATCAATGTTTTAGGCACTCGCCCTTTCATTCATAATGAACGGTCCTTGAATGTGACAAATATTTTCGAAGCAACTTGTATTCGAAATTTTAACTGTCTGAATGTATGGAACAAATAAAATGCCTATTGTATAAGTTATCATTATTAAAATTAGACAATATTATTAAAATAACAAAGGGAACTAAAGGAGATTTCCTTAAATGTACGAAAATTTCGGAATAGTTTCAGTGCCTTCTCGAATAGAATCTGTATTCCACTTTTAAAAGTTTTGCGTTGAATAAAGTTGAAAGAATTCAGAAATTTCATCAAACAATAACACAAAAAGAAAAAAAAAAAAAAAAAAGGAAAAAACTGAATTTTGCATTGCTGCTAGATTTTCAAAATTAATTGTCAATCAAAAAAAAAAGAAAAAAAAAAAAAAGGAAAGAAAAATGAAAAATAAAAGGTGGTTTCTTGAATGATTTATTGTGAATTTATAAATATTCTAATTTGGCTTTGTGTTTCTGCTTACAATATTGAGCTTTCCGCTTATTTATGTACTCAGAGAGTTTCAATTTTGATATTAAATAGTTCAAAATTTTTTAATAATTATTTATATCGATGCGAAAAATTGTATTTTCTGTTATTATTATTATTATCACTAGATTTGAGAAAATAAATAGTTACGTTTATTGCCTGGTAGAAATTTTAACGTTATGACGTTTATTATTAGGTTAAATAAAAGTAGTACATAGAAGATTTCAAATTGTGCGATGCAATTTTCGAATGATTAAAGATAATAAATATTATTACCAATGATAATCTGTACCGAAAATACTACACGTAAAATATTAAAATGGTATGAACTCTTTTACGAAGAAATGTATTTATTATATTTATTTTTGTAATTTTTGTTTCGAGCCTACAGGTCAATTTCGAAATGGTAGACTATTTTCAGGTGCCTAAAAAAATATGTCATCTCTTATCAACACGTACTTCAAACATTTATAAAGAACTCATAAATTAACGTCTGAATTCAATTTATTAATTGTTAAAAATACATATATATTAAGACGAACATAATCACAATTAATACAACAGAGCAACAGCACTGTACACTCTGACACAGGTTCGAATCCTGGCCCCGGTTATGTAAGCTGGCGGCAAGATTCCCTCAATGTTGGATTATTGCATTAATAGTGATCATTCCTGTCTTAATATATGCGTACCTCTGAAAATTTACAAAGTATTTAACTTTTGAAATTCCATTAGATCTTCCAGTAAAAATAATTTCTTACGAGTTTTTTTGCATTAAGTTGAAGGATATGTCTAGAGTTTCTGACAAATATGGTAGAAGATATCTATACTCTGGAAAAAAAAAAAAAAAAAAAAAAAAAAAAAAAAACAGAGTTAATGGGACGGGATTGAATCTGTGAATTTTGTACTTCATATACTAACATGAAGAAAACAAAACAAATTATACACCCTCACCAGTAAAATTAAATAATTAATTTGTACTAAAATAATATGTGTTTTCCCATCCGTTTACATTATTTCATTTCTCGCTCATGTTACAGAAATAAATCGGCTGCTAGTAACAACAGCCGACTTACATGAAGTATGACTTCAGATCGTCAAGTTACAAAGATAAATACTGTCAACTATTAATTAATTAACATGATACAATTTTTGTGGTGTGAGTTTAATATTTTAAAAGTTGGTATTTTATTTCCAGATTGACTATTCCTAAACTAGATTTCTGCACTTAAAATGAAAACCATATATACTTGTGTGTGCTGTAAATATTAACACAAAATATGCAAGTTAAAAAAAATAACTTTTTCATATTTACAAGTCTCTTTATTAAAATGCGATGATGATTTATGTAGAGAAATAACACATGATTTAAAAAGAAACATTATTTTACCCTTATGCTTTCCATTGAACAAAAATATGTTATTTAAAAAGAGGTTCTCCGTCTATGGCCTTAAATTTATTAATTTTTTCGATATTTTTCGGTTACAAAAATAAGACAAACATGACGTTTGGACATTTTAAAGTACATTTATTGAAATTTTAACTGTACACATAAATTGTACAATATTTATGTATAAAAAAAAATAAAATTAAAAAAAAAATAAAATAAATGAAAGAAAGAATGAAAGAATATGTGTTTGATTCTCCATGAAAGTTATGCCTGTAGATGGCTTAATTTGCACTGCCTCCTTTCTCATTAAATATTTAGTTTTTGAATTTGCAGTTATTATTCAAACAATTACATGAAATAAAAAAGATTAAAAAAACTCAAGTTTAAATGGAAAGCATTGCATTTAACGGGAAATTTAATCTGTCGACAGAATCAGGTTAAAGAGAACGAAGGAAAGATAGCTTATTACTCGCTTTGAATTAAAACAAAGATGGATAAAAGCATCTGGTGATTCTGTTCAGATGAATGTACCGTCTTTCGATGGCAGTTCATAGAATGCAGATTAAAGGTACGGTTATCTTTATTTGAATGCAATTAAAATTAATAAAACTTTTGTTTATTTGGGAAAAAAACATAGTATTTTAACTAAAAATTTTAGTTATTTTTCAACTGTTTTAACTTTTATAACGCATTTACAGGTAGCATTGAAGAAATTGCATATATTGAATTGCATATACCTTTTTCATTTAAAAATAATAGATATTGTTAATTAAACGTATATATTTATTAATAATCATATTGATAAAACTAGGAAAATACATGCAACCTAACGCAATTTAACCACGAAAATAATATCTAAACCAAGCGATATAGAAACAAATTTAAATAAAATGATTGAAAGTAATATTCCTTGTTTAAGTGTACTGTTTGAAAAATTAAACATAAAAATGTGAACTATTGTAAAACATATGACAGTGAAGTTAAAGAATCCACTAAAAACAGTAATAATCAACAAGTTCAATGTGTTACTTTCATGCATGTAAAAAATGTTTGATGCTGCCATCTAGTGCAAATTCACATCTAGAATGTCAGAAACATAAAGTGTCATAGATCAATCATTTTTATTTTCGTTTTTACTTACCCATCATACGTAGTATAGGGTAAATCTTGCAATCGTTTTGAAAATCGAAAAAAATTTTTTGACGGATTTACAAATTTCAGATACTGGAGATTCTGAAAAACATATTTTTTTGAAATTTTTTTTGCCGTCCGTCTGTCTGTCTGTAAACGCTCTATCTCCCGAACAAATTGAGATAGAGACTTGAAATTTTGTATGTACTTAGTATGTAAGAATGGGACGAAGCCTATTTAATATCAGCAACCTCGATTATCCGGAACTATTTTTTTCGGACTCTCGAAAAATTCATTTTGATGAAAGGTACATAAAAATTTTCGATTTTTTTTATTTTAAAGAGTGGATGTAAAAGGCAATAAAATAACACAAATTTTGTATAAAGAACGAAGTCGATCGAATTATTAGTTGCCGAGATATGTGTAATCCTGTTTTCCGCATTCTTTGATTTTTCATGACCCTGTATTTCAATCAAATTTCAATTCGAAGATATATTTTAATTGGAAATGAGACGCTTCATCCGACGCAGGAAATTGATAGTTAATATGATTATTATTTTTACAGTTATAAGGATGTTTCTTTTACGCAATCCGGTATTACTTGAGTATTTTGGCGTTTTATATATTTTGTCGAATTTTGCTCATCAACAATTTATTAATAAAGCATGACTATGTATATTAAAACTGTTTAAATTTTATTTTGGAATTGCAGTGCATTTTATAAATATTTTACACATGTTTTTTTATTTTCATATTTTATATTATTCATATCCATGATGGGTAAGTATTACGGTAACCCCCAACGACTAGTTTTTTTTTTTTTTTTTTTTTTTTTTTTTGGCTTTTAATCTTTTTAAAATTGACTTTTTATGAATGAAATTGTGTATAAAAAAGTTATTTTAACATTTTAAAAATAATAACGTTTATGCTTTTATAAAAAGCTGTTTAGAAAAATCAATTTATTAATGACAGACACTAAAAAAGGCTATTATTTACTAAAATTAAGAACGAATTTAGATCATGGCATGTTCTTAAAATATTTTAAATAATAAGCAGAAGAGATAGAAAAAATAAGCATTAAAAACTATTCTGTTTTCCAATTTACTTAGTGTATTATATTTTCAAAAAGTGTTAACATTAATTTGGTGCTGCCATCTATTATCAACATTCTTAAATGACTATTATTTCTATGTAACAGGTTTTCAACCTTTTAGACTGAAATCTTTTGGAACTAGAAATTCCGGAAGATAGTTTTCATGTTGAGTAATAATAAACTTTGTATAATTAAATAAAGCTGCTTTACCTGCATGAACATGATGAGAAAATGCTATTTATGATAACATATATTTAACTTGATTAGTATTCTATGGCTATATTGAGTTTGGGATTACTAAACTGTTTAATTTGGTTTCTTCAGAAATTGTTATTATTCAAATCCAATATTCAAATTTCTTATTTTTTTTTTCATGTTTTTAGTATTGATGCTGGTTGATTTAACGGTGTGCAAACATCATTTTGCAGGTTAAGAAAAAAAAATCAAGATATTATTTTAGTAGTTATGATTTGTCTTTTCGTATAGAATCAATCGATGATTTTCTTTCTCAAATTGTAATAGGAATGATTTTCAGGTAGAAGTTGAAAGACATTTACAATAGAAGAATCAGCAATTTCTGTTGGTACATATCGATTGTAGATGGAAACACCAATCCAAAAAATTTCACTTTAATGTTATATGAAAAAAAAATTTATCGAAGACATTGATTTTTGATGGAGAATACCCCGCATCACTTTTGTTTGATATTTAAAATAGTGCAGTCATAGGTCTTTTTGGCCCCTCCAATGGCCGAGAGGTTCTGACCTGTCAACTGGTAGACGGCAGATTCTGATATTCGAACCCAATCGCGGCCGTCAGCCTAACCGTTCGGACTTTTCGTGGTTTTCTTCGAACCTCGCGTAGATACGGGTTAGATTCCCTTAGAAAGACCTCCACGAAGGGCACTCCCCCTGGGCCTATAACACTCGAGTAGATAATCGGCCACACAAAATAAACCAAACTAACCATAGGTCTATTTGAGCAAAATTTATTTTAAATTTCAATTATTATTAACTTTTATTTTTTTTTCAAACGCTATATTTCGTTCCTTAACTGACTAATAGAACAATTTTTAATAACTATATTTACAGATTGTTAATTTTAAAAGGCTAGAAGTATTATTTAAAAGATAATTTCAGTCATAAAATATTAACGTTGAATATTACGGTTGAAGTAAAAAAAAATTGCAAAACAATGAAACGGGTGCTTTATGTATCCATATATTTAAAAAATAGCTAAGCGATAGCCGCACCGAAGGATATAAAGAGACATTATTGTATTCACTTTACGCCTATTATTATTATTATTTATTTTCTGCATATCCAAAAAAATTTCCAAATACTTGTCTTCTTGTTTTTTAATGGCAAATTCTCCGTTATTAATTAAGGTTCAAAATAAATAGGTGGGAATATTTATAGATATTTATAATAAGAAAAACAAATATGCGTTGATTATAGGATTTTAAGAGCTAAATAAAAAATACAAAAGAAACTTTTTAAAACCGGAGATATTTTTTTCTTTATTTAAAATCTAAATTGATAATACCAATATAAAAAAAGAGAGAGAAAATAGCTTTAAAACATACATATAGAAACTGACAAGACAATTTGTTATACCGGGTGTTGGTTTACAATTGGTGTTGGTGTTATTTAAGATGGCCGATTATCTGCACTCGACTGAGATCGATTTTTAAAAAATGCCATGCTTGAAAATCATTTTAAAACCCCATAAAAAGTGAGAAAACTGATACAGTTTTCAAACAAATTGCATTTAAAAGTAGATTTTAATATATTCATAATAGGTGTTAGTGATATTATTATAATTTATTAATATTATATTAATTGATATAATATCTAATAAAAAAAGAAATGTGTATTAATTACATTATATAATATTAATAATATTATTATCTTACTAATAACACAATTACTATTAATTATATGTTATAAAATATTTTACTACAATAATATATAATTGTATTATATTTTGCTTATATATGTATATATATTTATATATAATAATTTTAATTATAATTATATTTATGTATTAATAGATGACATATATTATATAATATAACGTATAATATCAAAACTAAGCAACCTTTAGGTGACAGGAAATTCTAATTTTTTAAAGAAGTGTTTATAATTAGAACTTTAACGAAAAGGATAAGAAAATTAGGAGAAGATTTTTTATTAAAGGGGTTGGGCTATGTTTCGAAATTATAAAATTTCACGGAGTTTTTACAATGTGCAAAATATAATAAGATCAAATTAACACTTTTGGGTTTTAAAATTCTTTTTCATAAAAGCTAAATAGTTTCCATTAATAGGAATAATAAACTAATGAAACCTATTTTATTATTAATTACATAATACACATATTTAATTACATCATGCATAATTATTAATTATGTTTAAATGATTTATCACCGATTTTCATACTCAAATGACTATGACGGCGATTTTTACACTTTCAGAAAATTTTCGAAAATTGTTTACTGTACCACTATAAAATAAGTAAGTAATGAAACTGACATTATGTATTAAAATACAACCACAATTCAGTAAATTGTTTTCATTGTAACATTTTTATGCTTCACTAAACTAGCATTATTTTCCCAAACTAGCAAAAGTTCGCCACATTTAGTTTGGATTGGACGAGGTTGAATCGAGTGACTACGATCTCAATGAGGAACAGAGTTATATCCAGACGCTAGTCATGACGATACTTTGCAATAATGCGTCAATGACGACAGATTGCACGATGTACAGTGGAGTTGGCCGAGGAGTCGAAGAGTCGACTCTAAATTTCGACTCCTTCCAAGTGAATCGAACTATCGACTCCTATCTAGTTAACGGAGTCGACTCAAAAGAGTCGAACTTTCATTTCAACTCAGTTTGGGATTCGGAGTCGAGTAGTCGAAAAGTCAACTCACTCACTCAAAAAGTGGTTGGACCAGTTTAACAGTGTCGGACTTGGGGAAGTCGAGAGTTAAAGATTGGGTGGTCGACTCTTCGAATCTTTGGAAACCACTCTTTCGATTCGGTGTCAGATTTCGACACTTCGAATCCACGCTGGGCTTTTTAGCAAAAATCAAATGCCTTGGTTTGACATTATATTGGGGATGGGGATTTTGGGAAAAGCGGAAGCAGTGTAGATGTGCATTTCACGTATAATTATGGAGATACCGAATGAATGAAAAGAGTGGGAGGGGCAGAGAAAAAGGGGCGTTCAGCTGGTTATTTCTGAAAAGATTAATTGAATTTATGGAAAAAGGGGCGTTCAGAGGATATTTCTGGGAAGATTAATTCAATTTATAATAAGCTTGTGTTGATTTCCATATAGGGGAAAGACGATCAAACAAAGCAGATATTATGTTTGTATTTTTTGTTAAAAGAAAGTAGGACTGGTTAGGGAAATATTTTCAACTACCTTTATCTGACGCAATATAGAAAAAAAAAAGTTGAAGAGAGAGAAATAAAATTCCACGTTAATAGCGAGTTGTTTAAAAAACAGTATTGAATTAAGACACATTTTTTTTCGAGAGGAGATTTCTGTGGGTGTGGATGGATGTTACAAAGAATTTTGGGTGGGACTGATCACTGCACTCTTTTACCATTTAAAACACAAAACGCCTAATATTTCAAAGGGGGGGAGGATCTCATTGTTCCGCGGAAATGCCTGACCCTCGGACCACTTTCCGAATTCACCACTGCTAAAAACTGCTATGAGTTTATTTTATGATTGATGTATTTTAGATAAAGTGTTGTCCTTCATTTGATTACAAATATATTCTTTTAATATATATATTAATAAATTATAAATGTTTGCAGGTAATGTAAAAATGGATATAATTTACATATAGTTTTTTAAAGTTTAGATAGTCGATTTTTTTTAAATATTCCTTCTTTTAAAATAGATTCGGAGAATATTTCCTGATTATTATTATTATTATTATTATTATTATTATTATTATTATTATTATTATTATTGTTATTATTATTATTATTATTATTATTATTATTATTATTATTATTATTATTATTATTATTATTATTATTATTATTATTATTATTATTATGGTAGCGCAAGCAAGTTCTGTGTGTCAATTGGGAGGAGAGGGAATCACAATGTCATAGCTGCCAAATTTTACGTTTATTTTTTACAGTTATTTTTTATGAAAAAAATTTGCTTGTTTTCCTATGGTTCCGATAATTTTAAAATACATTTTTTTTTGTTAAAAATAATGGTAGGGGAAAAAACATAAAACCTGGCAATTATACAATATATTATCATGATTTTATAAATAGAATTTCAAAAGGAAGTAAATTATAAAAACTATAAATATCAAGAAAAAAAATTTAAAAAATTGTCGCCCCGCCGCTTTTTTATGATCGCATAAGAGGTAAATTATGTCCCAGACACTGAAAATTTTTGATAGATTTAAAAAATGACATTTATTAAAATTACAGAAAACTTGCAGATATTCATAATTCATTTAGAGGAACTCATAGGTCCAACCCGGCCTGGTACCAGCGAAAGTTACCCCAGGCTGATGTAAAAGTTCTATCCAGTCCCGACCCGTACAAATAAATAAGTAAATCAACTTACCCGGCCCGGCTCAATTTCTACAAAAAAATCCGATTTTTCTTAGCATACAATAATTCTCTTAAGAATATTTTATGCACATTCATGAGCAATATTTTAGATTAGTATGTATTCGCAAGACAGAAAATACACAATAGCAACAGCAATATTATCGTTTACTTAGATTTTTAGACTCTTCAACATTCGTTAAAAAATTAATGTAATTTGGAATAAAAGAAAAAAAAAGACAGAGTTAAAAATATCGTAGCTTTTAAAGCTGTATAATATAAAGTAGATTTCTGAAAACATTTCTCTGGATTTATTAAATCTGTTCTTAAATTTTAAAAAGCTTCTTTCTTGCACATTTCTAAATTCATTTTTATTTGGAAACAAACTCGTAAAATTGAAAATTTTCTTATTCAGAAATTATATGTAATCGATTGGCGTTTTCCAATTTTTGGCAAAATACATTTGAAAATTACTGTTAAAATTGATATCTATATTGCAAGGGAAATGAGAAAAACCTGTCGTTTCATGACAAGAATACATTTTTTTCTTCATGTAATGTATTTATTAAAAAATGGAAATGCTGTTTGATTTTTCATCTCCTCTATAGCTGCCCGTCAATTTTTAAAATTCTAATTAAAAATGTGTCAGGAATTAAGTCAATGCTGAATTTTTTTCTAGAATTGAATTCTAAGTTTTTTAATATCTTTTCACCTCTTCAAACACACTACAACAGCTCCGTTTTTTCTTTTTCGTATTTAGTTTGATTTGCAATTCATTTATTAAACAAATGGAAAACGTTATTTGATTCGAAATCACGTCAATAGTTAGTCTATCAATTTTATAAATGTACATTAAAATATGCTGACATTGAGCCCTTCAATATAAAGTTTATGTGAAACGAAAAATGCAATTTTCTATAAAACAATGAGACTCTGGATAATCGCTATTATTTTCCAGCAAAATTCGAATGAACCATTGTTGTCCCCTTTTTTTCATAATTTTAGTTTCAATTAATTCAGAAATAGACTAGGCGTGGGGGCGGGGAGACATTTTTTGCATTATATTTTCCAGAGAACCTAAAAATAAAGTAATTAATTTCTTTTTAAATCGATGCTACGGTATCTTTCCTTCATAACCAACACGACATATATGTAAACGCACACATATTAAACAAAGAAAAAAAAAATCAATTAACTTAATTTGTCCTAATGTTTCTTTTTTCTGGAAAATATTTGTGAATAACTAAAAACTTATAAATATATGAACATGATGAACTTAAAGTATCCTTTTTCACTCTTTAAGACCCCCCCCCCCTCAAAATAAAGAAAGGAAAAATAAAACAGTCTAAAAATTTTAAACGCTGTGATTGGCCGGACCCTGTCTCGAAGCTCTGGTATATTTATGGCGGACTTGGGTCGGGCTTTACTTTATTTTACAATTCTCGGATTGGGCCTTGTCATTGCTTTCTCCCAAGCCGAGCTCGAGACTTACTTTTTACTTAAAGACTGGTTCGGGTCTAACCTTTTTTTCCTCGTAGCGATCGGAAGGGAACTCGTCTATAGCGAATTTTTATTTAATATTATTCCGTTTTAGAAGATTTTATTTTGTAGCATTTTTCAGATTTTTAAGCCTCTAATTCGTAAAATAGCACATAGTATGTGGATTAACAATATTGATATCAACTGAAACATTTACGTACAAATTAACATTCATTAAAAAATGAATACCATAGCATAGGACTCTTCTTTAAAAGTAAAGATTATAAACATAAATAATCTAAAATATTAATTTTTGGTTAGAACTTCTCAAATGGAAAAATTCTTAACACTATCGACGTAAAAATCCATG
Source organism: Maratus speculifer (assembly GCA_964019185.1). Classification (NCBI taxonomy): domain Eukaryota; kingdom Metazoa; phylum Arthropoda; class Arachnida; order Araneae; family Salticidae; genus Maratus; species Maratus speculifer. The sequence goes on from CAXHSM010000010.1 coordinate 4,605,758, forward strand.
TTTTCTACAAATTTAACTATGCCGGATCAGGCTACGACGAAGATTTCAACTTTTTTCTTGTCGGGTCAATAACTGTTTTGTACGAAGCAAGTTTGCCGAACATTTATGTTTTTTACCAGACCAGGTCATTATTTTTTGTACATTCTAGGCCGGTACACGACTGAAAATTTCGGCTCTCATCCCAAAAATAGTATATCTTTTATGTAAAAACTAAAGCAAAATAATACGAGCATACATTTAAAAATTCTCTTTTTTGCGATATACGTGATAGAAGATATAAAACTGCGTCATTTTTACAACCAACCAACTAATCGCAAGTGAGTCGAAAGTCGATTCACTATCTCGACTCATTAACTAAGTGAATCGACTCAGAGTGGACTCCTCAAGATGAAGCGAAATGCCCAACCCTAATTAGAATTCTCATGAACCCAAATGACTATATTTAGAAGAATCAGGCGAACTTAATGCCGTACAGGCGCGTTGACTCCGTGCTTTATATACAAAGAACGTTTGAAGCACACGCCGAATGGGAAAACACATACTATTTTATTACAAAATAATCGTTTAATTTTACTGGTGTGAGTGCTACATTATTTTTAATGTTGATTTATGTAATGCAAAATTCACCGATTCAATCCCGTACCATTAGTTCTGATGTTTCCCCCCCCCCCCCAGAGTACTGATATTTTCCACCATATTTTTCAGAAACTCTAGAAATACAATTTCCTTCAATCTAATATAAAAAAATAAATAAATAAATAAATAAAAAAAAATCTGTTACGAAATTATATCTACTGGAAGATCTAATAGAATTTCAAAAGTCAAATACTTTGTAAATTATTAAAGGTACATATATATAGATAATTCTATTGATGTTTCCAGGAACTTCAAAATTTCCTGACAAAATTGATGTTTAAAACCAATTTTTAAGATGCACCAACATTTAATAAACATCCCCCCCCCCCCCAAATAAATGATGAAATAACACTTGTTTGAATCACGATAAATGTTGCTAATAATATATCATGCAAACAAAATCACATTTCAATGTAGTTTATCACATAAAATTACCATTCAAATTTCTTATTTCATCTTCAAAAATGGAGTGGAACAGATTGAAAATATCCAGTATTAGATAAAGAGAATACGTTTGCTTTAAGGATAATTATTTTGAAAGAATTAAGTTTAAAATAATAAGAATAAATGAACAAAACAAAAACGAAGCTAGAAATCGTAGAAAAATATTTGAATTTTTTATAACTTAAACAATTAAAAAAAAAAGGCTTATGAACACCTAATATTCACAAAATATTAGATGAAAGTACTAAGAAATTTTCACTTTAAAAGAAATATACCGTTACAAATAATTACATACTGTATTTAAAAACTTAATTTACAGTTATTAATAAATTAATTAACAATAATTAGTAATGTACAATAATTTACAAACATTATATTATAAAATTGAATTAAGTATTTTTAAATAAACTACACTGATACAAATTGGTGAAATAAATAAAATATTATATTAAATAACATGATTAAAAGGAATCAAACTACGTACTAAAAATTGATTCTGATTCCCTACAACCCCCTCCCGCTTCTTTTTATAACATAATACAAATCGATTCTAATTAATTTACCGTTTGAATGGATGAACTTTTTTATCATAAAATTAAAAGAATTATTTTTATATAAATAGCACTGATACAGACGGACAAAATAAAACATTATGCTAACTAACTATATGACTAATGTTGATTGAAATGTTTGCATTAATCAAACAACATAATAAAAATTAAATCCAATTTTTTCCCACTTTTTTTTTTTCCACAACATAAACACTGATTCTCATCCCTTTCTCTCTTTTTCTTCACGAAATAATAAACCGACCCTTGACCCCCCCCCCCCCCCACACACATATTTTTAGAATTGATGTGTTTACATCAGCATAGAGAAAACCCCCACTCATTTCATTTTCAGCGCGTTGGCGAGGAGTTGCGCTGAACGCCAAATGAAGAGGGAGCCGACAACAGGCGCATGCGCTGTCTAAGCTCTCCTTAAGAGCCCACTCTATATTGAGCTTATACTGGAATAGAGGCAATATTTCATGAGATAGCCTATTGTTTAAGATATTACGAGGAGGTAGCTACGCGTACGCTCACTCGTTTTATTTAACCAGATATTCATTACGTCTCAGGGAGCTGAAACACTTTTCGTATATTTAATACATAAATTATATATTTTTACTGATGTGGATAGAATAAATTTTGATTTTTATTTTTATTTTGTAAATAAGCGCATTAATGTACGACAATAATAATCGATCTCGATTATTGAATAAATTTTTAATAGAAAAATAATTTCTCTTTCTTTTATCAGACACGATAATGTCTGATAAATTCATATTTAATTTGTTATGATGACGATATGATGATTTTAAAGTAATTTTTTTTAAATATTGGGCTAAACTAATTTCTCATCACTTTTTCCTTTCCTTTCCTTTTCTTTCTTTCTTCCTTTCTTCTTTCTTTTTCTTTTCTTTCTTTATTTGTGGTACAATTTGTTCTACTATTTCTGAAACTTTGCGCACGATCTTTTAAAAACAGGAGATACTTCTACAATAATTTAAATATAAAATTATAATATAAAGTTAGTCAGTATTAGAATTTTTTTGCAAAAGTATTTGAAATCAGCAAGACAAGATGAGTTTTACTATCTATATCTGTTATTCTTAACAGAGAAATTTAATGTTTGGTGAATATTGATATAATCAGATTCTTAATACATTGATAAACGTCAAATTTTACTTGCAGAAAATATATTCTTCATTGTTAAATAACATAATTTATTTATTTCATTTGAGAGGGCGGAGATACATAACCTTCTCATGTACAATGTCTATCGCCTCCCCCTCCTAGAAACTGTAATTTGCTTTTAAAAAAAATCATATATTCGATGTTTTACGTGAATATTCGATTAATATTCGAAGTCTATCGAAGTTCGACCGAATATCCGATTTCATTTAAGGCTGACAATAGCCGAACATATTTGTTATTAGCAAAATATTGCTAAACATTCGGACGGGACCGAAACGATTTATATTCCTAAAATCATGTTTATCCCTATTTTGAGAAAAGTCAAGCGAGGAAATTTTTTGGTGGAAAAGCAAATCATTCTTTAATAGAAATTAATTTCATAAAAAGGCCCTTTTATAATAATAATAAAAATAAAATAGTATTCCGTTAACAGACGCAAAACTTTCGAACGTATTTATATGTAACATTTACTGTCGAATAAATATATAAAGGGTTGGTTCACAACCATTGTAAGCCAAATCTATTAAAAAAAAAAAAAAAAAAAAAAAGCAATAGTTTATTTAGGTATAGAAGATGCATAAAAACTATTTTATCTACCCCGACAGTTAAAAGAAGTTTGTTTTCACGTACTTTTTCACACATGGCAACGATTTACACATTTTAATGATTGTGGGTGTGAATAAAACAGTTATTTGCACATTCTAAATGGATTCATTCTCTGTGTAAGTGTGCGTGTGTTTCAAATACTACATTATGGTTGTGAACCCATCATAATAATATAGTGTAGAATTGACAAATCTAGATTTTTTTTAATTGTATGTTATATTTTAGATTTATTAAAATATTGTAATATTTAGCTTAATGTATTTATAAAGTAGGGGGAGCCAAACGAAGAAAAGCAACTTGTGGCAGTGCCCCCTTTCAGCATAAAATACATTGATAGCGCAATATTGACTAAAAAAAAAAAAAAAGACTTTGCTTATGTATAATACATAAATGAATTTCCCTTTGCATAAATTAGTATCCAGAAAATCTTTTCTAAAAGCGTCATTGAATAAACCACCAACGTTGTTTTTCAAAATACAACTATTCTCACAAAAGACACAAACTTTGACATCAAAAGTTGTAGCCAATCAGATTTCGAGATGTCAAAACGTTGTTGGAAAAACGAAAATATGCATGATTATACCGAAATGAACAAGGGATCTAAAGAAAAGGTTAAATACAAAATTTACGTATTTTAACCCACATAATCCGAATTTGCAATAAAAAATGGGTTTATCATTCAATGTTGGATCCCCTCTGATTTCCAGGGAGTCGGTTGCGATGGTGAAATTTGGCATTACTGAGCAGATTTTGAGACTAAGAGACACGAGTAATAGATTCAATGTTTTGTCGCTCTTTGAAATGAAATAAATAAATTATGAAGATAATGTTAATCATGTTATTCTAACACAAAATAATATATTTCCTGCAAATGAAATCTGACGTTCATTCAGTAGTTATAAATCAGATTGTAACAGTATTTACCCCCCAAAAAAATTTCTTGCAATGAATAATAGAATTAGATGTTGAAAACTTGCCCAAAATAAATTTTCCTTACTATGAATAATAGAGCTAGATGTTGAAAACTAACTTTTTCTGACTGATTTCGATAACTTGTACAAAAAAAAAAAAAAAAAAAAAAAAAACCTCTAGTATAAACCAACTTAATAATGGGATTTTATATTTATATTATTGCAGGAGTATTTGTTGTTTTTAAAAGACCGTACACAGACCTTCAAATGTAATGGAGCAAATTGTAAATATATTGTTGCAGCGTATATGGGGTTCTTTTGATCTTATGGTTAGTGAACTTCAAACTCTTGTCTCTTAGAAAAGTAGAAAATAATTTATTTACAGATCTTCAGAACAACAGAGTCTTCGAAACTCACAAATATTGCTAGATATTCAAAAATAACTTCTCAAATCTATCGTACAAGAATAGCTTTAGATCCCAGAGACTCTTTATACAACGTCTCAACACTTAATAACATTCAAAACAACATAAATGAAACTCAAGCAAACTTGCTAACAAACGCCTTGTTCACTCAATGACTGACTGGTAAATAATAATAATAGCTCGCATCGCTTCTCTTCTTATATAGGCTCGCAGCATGTGCGGGAAATTTCTAGAACCATCTCGAAAAATCCACGGAACAACAAACAATGTATCAGTATATCTAAGGGGGGTTACCATAGAGAGGAAAGGGTTACCATCGCCAAGTTTGTCGCCAACTTGGCGGTATATCGCCAAATTTGGCGACCAAAATTAGTCGCCAAAAGTGACGCCAACTTGGCGATATCTCTAATAGTTCGCAAAGCTGCCATAGACATTCACTGAAAATAATAGACAAATTTGCTTGATAACAGAGACAATGTAACAAAAACTAATATTAGTAAAGAAATGGAGCTTAATAAGATTATTTACATTATTTTACAGTACAAACACTAACTATTTATAAAATTCGTAACACTACCCCCTCCTCAAAGACTGCACGTCCCGGGCAGTGCAATCCTTGAGTTAGAGGAAAACACTTAAAATAAATAAACAAATAAATAAATAAATAAATAAACAAATAAAAATAATAAGATTTACATAAATAAGAACTAATTACTATTTACATATTTACAAAAAAAGTGACTTTCATGACCATGGTCTGAAATTCCAGTTTAGAATTTTTAATCACTTTGGCCAAAATAAGGGGCTAGCCGGTTATAATGTACGACCTTGGGCTTGGTGTGTTGCGATTTTCGTATGCGTACGACGACGTCATTCAGCCTGTTGACGACTGTGTAAGGACCGTCCCAGTTTCTTTGTAATTTTGGCGACAGTCCTTTACGACGTATGGGATTCCACAACCAAACTTTGTCACCTTCGTTGAACTCATGTCCAGTTGCCTTTATGTCGTACCGTGTCTTCATCTTTTCTGATGCCAGTCCGATTCGGTTCCTCGCTAGACAATGAACCTCCTCAATCCGTGCCTGGAGTCCATCCATGTATTCTTCAGGCGACAAAGGAGCGTCAGGAGGACGGCCAAACAAAAGATTCGCAGGCAGACGAAGATCACGACCAAAGAGCATTTGAAAAGGGGAGTAACCAGTGGCTTCATGAGTGGCACTCCTGTAGGCAAGCAGGAAAAGAGGCAATTTCTTGTCCCAGTCCTGTTGGTCTCTAGACACCAGGAGAGAGAGGCTATTTAGGATGGTACGATTAAACCGCTCCACCATGCCGTCCGATTGAGGGTGTAGAGGTGTTGTTCGAGTTTTGTCCATGCCGAGTAGTTCACACATTTCCTTGAACACAGCCGAATCAAAATTTCTTCCTTGATCGGAATGGATTTGAAGAGGAACTCCGTATCTGAAAACCCAGTGTTGAATCAGTATGTCTGCTACGGTTACCGCCTCTTGATTAGGAATGGCGTAGGCTTCAGGCCACTTACTGAAGTAGTCCATGACAACGAGGATGTACTTATTACCATCAGATGTTCTAGGAAGTGGACCCAGGATGTCTAGAGCAATTCGTTCGAAAGGAGCTCCTACATTATAACGTTGCAATCGTCCACGGGTGCGCCTCTTAGGACCTTTACGTGCTACACAGGTGTCACAAGTTCGACACCACTTCTCCACGTCACTGCGAACATTATTCCAGTAGAAACGCTCTCGAACCTTTTGCAGGGTCTTCATTACACCAAAATGACCTCCAGTGGGACTACCATGCAGTTCTTGAAGGACCATAGAAGTTCTCGACTTAGGGAGTAGTAGTTGCCATCTACATGTCTTTCCATCGTCAGATTCCCATTTTCGGTACAAAATACCGTTCTTCAAATGTAGGGAATCCCAGAGAGCCCAATAACGTTTAGTCGTAGGATGGTAATGGGCCATGTCTTGCCAGCTGGGCTTCCTGTTGGACTCCTCTTTCAGCTCTAGAATTGGCTTAATTTCAGGATCAGCAAGTTGAACTTTACGCAGGCTCTCGTCACTCCACGGATCTTGCGATGATGTAGACCCAGTTGTAACTTGTCTTATTACAGGACCTTTGGCATTAAATTTCTTCTCAACCCGGTCGCAGTATCTACAATTCTCTGAGCAGGGTCTTCTTGAGAGAGCATCTGCATTTCCATGTGATGAGCCTTTTCGATGGCGTATCTCCATATCGTACTCTTAAAGCTTTTGTATCCACCTGGCTATCTGGCCTTCAGGGTTCTTAAAATTCAATAGCCAAGTTAGAGAAGCATGATCAGTTCGGATCAGAAATTTTCGACCGTAAAGATAGTGATGAAAATGGTCTATGGCTTTTACTACAGCAAGAAGCTCTTTTCTTGTGACGCAGTAGTTTCGCTCTGCCTTTGATAAGCACTTGCTGAAATAGGCGATAACACGCTCCTGGCCATCGATTTCCTGGGACAGTACAGCGCCAATGCTTTCCTTACTTGCATCCGTATCAAGTATAAACTGTTTATCGATCTGAGGATATGACAGAATCGGAGTGGATGTTAAGGCCTCCTTAAGCTTTTCGAAAGCAGCGTCACATTCCTGTGTCCACATAAATTTTTGATTGGCTTCTGTTAATTTATGAAGTGGTCTTGCAATCATCGAGAAGCCTTTGACGAATTTTCTGTAATAGGTGCATAATCCTAGAAAACTTCGAAGCTGGTGAACATCTGCTGGACGATTCCAATTTTTCACGGCCGATATCTTCTCTGGATCGGTCCTAACTCCTTCCGCCGAAATGATGTGTCCAAGGTAGGCGACTTCATTGCGAAACAAATTGCACTTCGAAGGGCTTAACTTCAAATTAGCTTCCTTTAACTTTTGTAGCACCCGCTTGAGGTTGTTCAGATGTTCATCAAAAGATTTTCCTATGATTATGATATTATCTAAATAAACAAGACATGCTTCATATGACAGCCCCCGGAGAACCGTTTCCATAAGCCGTTCGAAAGTTGCAGGTGCGTTACATAGACCAAAAGGCATTACCTTGAACTGCCATAATCCTTGTCCCGTTGTGAAGGCAGTCTTCTCGCGGTCGTCCGGATGGATCTCTACCTGCCAGTAACCACTCTTCAGATCCAGAGTCGAGAACCAACTGTTGCCCGCAAGTGTGTCAAGAGTGTCGTCGATCCTTGGTAGAGGGTAACTATCCTTTTTAGTGACGTCATTCAGTCGGCGGTTAGTCTACACAAAATCTTGTAGAACCATCCTTCTTTCTTACTAATACAATGGGAGACGCCCATGGACTTGTCGATGGTTCGATGACGTCATTTTCTTCCATATCCTTAATTAAATTCTGCACCTCTTCTTGCTTGGCAAAAGGTAATCGTCTAGGGTGTTGTTTAATAGGTGAATGATCTCCAGTATCAATTCGGTGTTGTGCCATTTTGGTTCGTCCAAAGTCTTCAGATGTTTGGGAGAATAAACTTTGGAATTCCCTAATTAAACTTTCCGCAGCATCCCTTTGATTTGGATCTAAGTCTGTATTTTGTAACAAATCCTTGACTAAATTATCTAAAGATTTCTGAGAGTGATTGGAATTTTGACTTATGCACGTCACAGGAGCACATGATGCTATCACCTCTCTTTTCTTGATAGTCCTCGTCTTATCACTGATGTTAGCAATTCTGACTGGAATGGTCTTCTTCGAGAGGTCCACCACAGATTAAGCCACCAATACTCCTGCTTGTTTACTAGTGTCCTCGGGATAATCTATATGGCCAAATCGATAATTAGTTTCATTTTTAATTACAGCTGGAACTAAAAATTCTGTTCTTGGATCTAGATGGATGTCTTCTTTGGCTATTACTATTTGTTTGCATTCAATTTCGTTATTTAATCCATAAAGGCTTATTTCTTCAAATTTTGAGAGCATTTTGTTATTTTTGAAATTGTTTGAAGCCAAACTTCTTCAGAAAATCTAGTCCGATTAAGCCAGGATCTGTTATGTCAGCCACATATGCCGTATGGTAATATTTCGTTTCTCCAAAGTTGATGGTTAAATTGGCCTTTCCATATATGTCTATCTTGTCGCCCGTCACAGTTTGCAGGGTAACGCATGGTGGAGTCCAGATGAGTTTGCATTTCGATTTCCGAGCCAAATCTTCTCTTATTATTGTTACATTGGCTCCTGTATCCACAATCATACGGCATTGAATCTCGTTAATAAAGCCTATCACATATAATTCGTTATCACCGCCACTCATTTTTGATATCTGGAGGATCTTCAGGTGGGGCTTTTCATTCTCTGGCAACCTCCAACCCGCGAGATGGCCAAAATTTAGTTTCCCTGCTGACTGTTTGAATTTATCTCACGTTCGTGGATTTTGGGGCAATTTCTTCGGAGATGTCCTGTATCACCGCATCCCCAGCACGTGAGATTCTGTCTTCTTGAACTTGTTCTTCCGTATTTTAAAGCTTCAAGTTCTTGATTTATTTTCCTAATTTCTTTCAAGACGTCGTTCTCAGTGTCTGAGCTTTTGTTCACCGTTGGCCCTCGGACTGAATGACGATCTCTTCGGCTGGCTTGTGTAGCTGCTTCCAACTTTAAGGCATATAGTAGTGCAGCCTTTAAATCCTGTACATCTGCCATTCGTACCGCTCTCTGCACTTCTGGATCTTTTATTCCGTCTACAAAATATTGCAGTGAGAGCATTTCCCGTACATTTGTTGGACAGTCAATGAATGCTAAATTTGCAAGCCGTTCAATTTCCGAGGCAACTCTTGAAGGGTTTCACTCGATTTTTGATGGCGGCTCTTCATTTGTATTCTCGTATAATCCTTGAAGAATTTTTCGCCGAATCTCATTTCAAGTGCACAACTTAGAGTCTCAAAATTGAGTTGCGTCATATCGGGCAATGTTTGCAGCACGTCGGCGGCTTCTCCTCTCAAAGATGCTGCCAGTTGACAAGCTTTCACCTCGTCACTCCATTTGTTCGCCTCGGCTACAATGGTGAATTGGGTTTTGTAAACTTGCCAGGAACTCTTTCCGTCGTATGTCGACAGCTTAACTTGTACAGGAGAAGCAGGCGGATTCCTAAATTCTTCATAATTACCACTGGACGCTGAAAGTTTCTTCTCAAGATCTTGTACTTTTTTATTTAGCTTTTCATCTACTTCACCTAGTATTTTCTCTTCAACGTTACAAACTTCATTCTGAATTTTCTCGTCTACTTCCGCCATTTTCCTTTCCATTTTCTGTTCAACATTACTAACTTCATTCTGAATTTTCTCTTCTACTTCCTCTATTTTCTCTTCTACCGAGCCTATTCTTCTCTCTACTGATGAGAACTTTTCTTCCAAAGTTTTCTTCATTTCTTCTTGGCTTTTATTAACTTCCTCCTTTAATTCTTCCATTCTCTCTTGGCTTCTTTTCATTTCTTCAGTCACATCTTCTTGGACTTTGTCGATTTTATTCAATAACTCTTTTTGGCCTTTGTGAATTTTATTTGTCAACTCTTCCATTCTTTCTTCGTTTTTATTCATTTTTTCCGTCAACTCTTCTTGGCCTTTATTCATCTTTTCCGCCAACACTTCTTGGCCTTTATCCATTTTATTTGATATCCATTAATAGCTTTCAACAACTCATTCAGTTGCTCTTCCGTTGCTCTCGTTTTCGCCATAAGATTCCAAATTCTGACACCAAATGTTGCAGCATCCCACATAGCACACATTCATCTATAAGTCATCTAGAAGCTGTAAATACAAGACGTCCAAAACATCTATAGGTTATCTAAAAATGTCCACGATATTCTCTTTTTACGTCTATTAGAAATAACATGTGTGATCTCTCTGAGTTCCTCCAGACGTTGATTATATCCAGATAGTCTACAAGACTACATCTATAAGACCTCCAAGCATAGATCACCCCCGCTCGCTTGCGGTTGAAGTAGGAGTATTTTTTCCATAAGAGATGCATAATGCGTGTTATTCGCAAATCCATTAGATGCAGTCTTGAGTATTTCCTAAGGACATGGAGTAAAGGATTTCCTTTAGATGTTAAAAGAGTGAAAGCCACAGATCGTCTGTTGCAGGTCACAGACGTCTTATAGAAATCTAAATTGGAAATGTCAGATCGACGTCTGTTTATTTACTGATATGCACATCTAAATAACATTATGGAGGTTTTGGACGTATTCATACTATAAGTCGACGTCTTATAGATAACGTGTGTTGTGTGGGATATATCGGGTTCTTTTGATCTTATGGTTAGAGAACTTCAAACTCTTGTCTCTTAGAAAAGTAGAAAATAATTTATTTACAGATATTCAGAACAACAGAGTCTTCGAAACTCACAAATATTGCTAGATATTCAAAAACAACTTCTCAAATCTATCGTACAAGAATAGCTTTAGATCCCAGAGACTCTTTATACAACGTCTCAACACTTAATAACATTCAAAACAACATAAATAAAACTCAAGCAAACTTGCTAACAAACGCCTTGTTCACTCAATGACTGACTGGTAAATAATAATAATAGCTCGCATCGCTTCTCTTCTTATATAGGCTTGCAGCACGTGCGGGAAATTTCTAGAACCATCTCGAAAAATCCACGGAACAACAAACAATGTATCAGTATATCTAAGGGGGGTTACCATAGAGAGGAAAGGGTTACCATCGCCAACAATCGCCAAGTTTGTCGCCAACTTGGCGATATATCGCCAAATTTGGAGACAAAAATTAGTCGCCAAAAGTGACGCCAGCTTGGCGATATCTCTAATATTTCGCAAAGCTGCCATAGACATTCACTGAAAATAATAGACAAGTTTGCTTGATAACAGAGACAATGTAACAAAAACTAATATTAGTAAAGAAATGGAGCTTAATAAGATTATTTACATTATTTTACAGTACAAACACTAACTATTTACAAAATTCGTAACAATATATATATATATATAATAAAGAAAAGATATTGTTTTAGTTGTGATAAATAAACAATTGCCGTAAAATGGTTTCATAAAAATCACGGCGAACCGTGTTTACACTCATTCCGGATAACTTTGAACCGCACTTTCTGTAATTTCATATACCCAACTCGTATTCCACTAGTATTGTTGCATCTATTATCTTAAAAGAGAAGAAATGTTCCTAAATTGCTGTCTACTGTCAGAAATTAAGGAATAATAATGATATAAACAATAAAATATTGTTTTTTAATCTTGTCAAATTTATCCAATCATGTCGTGTAACTTTACATTATGGCATTAATATCCGGTTTATTCCCGGGTTTTAACCGGGTTTTTTCTAACCTTTGCAACGCTGGAATAAATTTATAGCTGGAATAAATTTGAACCAAAAAAGTTTATTTCAGATATTTAAAGACTGGTATTTTACATTCACCGACATCACAAGGTTTGTATAATTTGCAATATTACAACAAATTATGTAAAAGTAGAGTGAAAGAAGAAAATAATGAATATATTTAGAAAAAAAAAACTGTTTTTTTTTTCATATATAAAAAAAATGCACTGAAAAACAATTTTCAATGTTATAACTAAAAAATATATCCATAGTTATAGTAGTACATACTAGTACTAATATTAATCAAGCAAGTATAAAAATAACAAACACATAGGTTGTCAAATTTGAATAGCTCCACCCCAAATAACGTCGTTAAATGAATTTTATGAATTTTACACATATTTTTGAAAATATTTACATGCTATATCCAATGCACGCTTTCAGTATCTAATATAATATACATATGGGGAATTTTCGACAAGAAAATGGGAATTTTCGCATGATTATAAGATTTTTATTTATTATAATTTTTATAATCAAAATTTCACACAGTTTTTATGAACAGATAATTATACAAAAATGGTCAGCTGTGCATCTTTGGTATCTTTATAACCTCAGTTAATGGCATTAAAGTAGTTTGAAAAAATCGGATTTTAGGTATTAGTCTACGTGCGGAGCACTTTTTTTTTTTTTTTTTTTAAAGGACAGTTTTGAAAAAATATAATAATTTTTAGTTCTATTGTATTACAGAATGATAAGAAAACATAAAATCCTAGCAATATCTTTTTAATATTTTTAAATGTGTTTTTTACTGTTTTTTAGCAAAATTTCATGCTTACGCCAGACAGCGTACACTCAATTCAAATTGATATATTTCTTTTTCCTTTATGCTGCACACTTCTATTACACTTATCTGTGCACTGAACTAGGAGTTTTACAATATCTTCAAAAATAACCGAAAAATTTCAAAATATGTAAAAAAGTAGATTTTTTTAAGTAAAAATTGCCATTTTTTCATATTTGAGTTTCTACAAAACAATTAAATTATGACATATAGCTTAGATCCTAGTTCAGAGCACAGTGAATGATATTTAAAGCATGCTTACAAAGTTTTACTGAAATATCTTTAAAACTTTTTATGTGAATAAGTTTATCGCACATGGAAATAACGAAAAAATTGATTTTCCAGAAATCGCATTTAAAAATTTCTTTTTAGGTAAGAAACTACAATATTTAATTTTAACGCTTAAATTGCACCACATTTATATTCTAACCCTTCCTTAACTTTATTTTTAACCATTTTTACCTTCTTAGTAGCCCTTTTTGTTTTCCTGGTAAGTTTTGCTGTGTTTAGCCAGAGACGATTTGAATTTTTCATTCCTAGCAAAATATCATGCTTACGCCAGACAGCGGACACTCAATTCAAACTAATATATTTCAATTTCCTTTATGCTGCACACTTCTATTGCACTTATCTGTGCACTAAACTAGGAGTTGTACAATATCTTCAAAAATAGTCGAAATTTTTCAGTATATGTAAAAAAGTACATATTTTAGTAAAAAATTACCATTTTTTCATATTTGAGTTTCTACAAAACAATTAAATTATGACATATAGCTTAGATCCTAGTTCAGAGCACAGTGAATGATATTTAAAGCATGCTTACAAAGTTTTACTGAAATATCTTTAAAACTTTTTATGTGAATAAGTTTATCGCACATGGAAATAACGAAAAAATTGATTTTCCAGAAATCGCATTTAAAAATTTCTTTTTAGGTAAGAAACTACAATATTTAATTTTAACGCTTAAATTGCACCACATTTATATTCTAACCCTTCCTTAACTTTATTTTTAACCATTTTTACCTTCTTAGTAGCCCTTTTTGTTTTCCTGGTAAGTTTTGCTGTGTTTAGCCAGAGACGATTTGAATTTTTCATTCCTAGCAAAATATCATGCTTACGCCAGACAGCGGACACTCAATTCAAACTAATATATTTCAATTTCCTTTATGCTGCACACTTCTATTGCACTTATCTGTGCACTAAACTAGGAGTTGTACAATATCTTCAAAAATAGTCGAAATTTTTCAGTATATGTAAAAAAGTACATATTTTAGTAAAAAATTACCATTTTTTCATATTTGAGTTTCTACAAAACAATTAAATTATGACATATAGCTTAGATCCTAGTTCAGAGCACAGTGAATGATATTTAAAGCATGCTTACAAAGTTTTACTGAAATATCTTTAAAACTTTTTATGTGAATAAGTTTATCGCACATGGAAATAACGAAAAAATTGATTTTCCAGAAATCGCATTTAAAAATTTCTTTTTAGGTAAGAAACTACAATATTTAATTTTAACGCTTAAATTGCACCACATTTATATTCTAACCCTTCCTTAACTTTATTTTTAACCATTTTTACCTTCTTAGTAGCCCTTTTTGTTTTCCTGGTAAGTTTTGCTGTGTTTAGCCAGAGACGATTTGAATTTTTCATTCCTAGCAAAATATCATGCTTACGCCAGACAGCGGACACTCAATTCAAACTAATATATTTCAATTTCCTTTATGCTGCACACTTCTATTGCACTTATCTGTGCACTAAACTAGGAGTTGTACAATATCTTCAAAAATAGTCGAAATTTTTCAGTATATGTAAAAAAGTACATATTTTAGTAAAAAATTACCATTTTTTCATATTTGAGTTTCTACAAAACAATTAAATTATGACATATAGCTTAGATCCTAGTTCAGAGCACAGTGAATGATATTTAAAGCATGCTTACAAAGTTTTACTGAAATATCTTTAAAACTTTTTATGTGAATAAGTTTATCGCACATGGAAATAACGAAAAAATTGATTTTCCAGAAATCGCATTTAAAAATTTCTTTTTAGCTAAGAAACTACAATATTTAATTTTAACGCTTAAATTGCACCACATTTATATTCTAACCCTTCCTTAACTTTATTTTTAACCATTTTTACCTTCTTAGTAGCCCTTTTTGTTTTCCTGGTAAGTTTTGCTGTGTTTAGCCAGAGACGATTTGAATTTTTCATTCCTAGCAAAATATCATGCTTACGCCAGACAGCGGACACTCAATTCAAACTAATATATTTCAATTTCCTTTATGCTGCACACTTCTATTGCACTTATCTGTGCACTAAACTAGGAGTTGTACAATATCTTCAAAAATAGTCGAAATTTTTCAGTATATGTAAAAAAGTACATATTTTAGTAAAAAATTACCATTTTTTCATATTTGAGTTTCTACAAAACAATTAAATTATGACATATAGCTTAGATCCTAGTTCAGAGCACAGTGAATGATATTTAAAGCATGCTTACAAAGTTTTACTGAAATATCTTTAAAACTTTTTATGTGAATAAGTTTATCGCACATGGAAATAACGAAAAAATTGATTTTCCAGAAATCGCATTTAAAAATTTCTTTTTAGGTAAGAAACTACAATATTTAATTTTAACGCTTAAATTGCACCACATTTATATTCTAACCCTTCCTTAACTTTATTTTTAACCATTTTTACCTTCTTAGTAGCCCTTTTTGTTTTCCTGGTAAGTTTTGCTGTGTTTAGCCAGAGACGATTTGAATTTTTCATTCCTAGCAAAATATCATGCTTACGCCAGACAGCGGACACTCAATTCAAACTAATATATTTCAATTTCCTTTATGCTGCACACTTCTATTGCACTTATCTGTGCACTAAACTAGGAGTTGTACAATATCTTCAAAAATAGTCGAAATTTTTCAGTATATGTAAAAAAGTACATATTTTAGTAAAAAATTACCATTTTTTCATATTTGAGTTTCTACAAAACAATTAAATTATGACATATAGCTTAGATCCTAGTTCAGAGCACAGTGAATGATATTTAAAGCATGCTTACAAAGTTTTACTGAAATATCTTTAAAACTTTTTATGTGAATAAGTTTATCGCACATGGAAATAACGAAAAAATTGATTTTCCAGAAATCGCATTTAAAAATTTCTTTTTAGGTAAGAAACTACAATATTTAATTTTAACGCTTAAATTGCACCACATTTATATTCTAACCCTTCCTTAACTTTATTTTTAACCATTTTTACCTTCTTAGTAGCCCTTTTTGTTTTCCTGGTAAGTTTTGCTGTGTTTAGCCAGAGACGATTTGAATTTTTCATTCCTAGCAAAATATCATGCTTACGCCAGACAGCGGACACTCAATTCAAACTAATATATTTCAATTTCCTTTATGCTGCACACTTCTATTGCACTTATCTGTGCACTAAACTAGGAGTTGTACAATATCTTCAAAAATAGTCGAAATTTTTCAGTATATGTAAAAAAGTACATATTTTAGTAAAAAATTACCATTTTTTCATATTTGAGTTTCTACAAAACAATTAAATTATGACATATAGCTTAGATCCTAGTTCAGAGCACAGTGAATGATATTTAAAGCATGCTTACAAAGTTTTACTGAAATATCTTTAAAACTTTTTATGTGAATAAGTTTATCGCACATGGAAATAACGAAAAAATTGATTTTCCAGAAATCGCATTTAAAAATTTCTTTTTAGGTAAGAAACTACAATATTTAATTTTAACGCTTAAATTGCAACACATTTATATTCTAACCCTTCCTTAACTTTATTTTTAACCATTTTTACCTTCTTAGTAGCCCTTTTTGTTTTCCTGGTAAGTTTTGCTGTGTTTAGCCAGAGACGATTTGAATTTTTCATTCCTAGCAAAATATCATGCTTACGCCAGACAGCGGACACTCAATTCAAACTAATATATTTCAATTTCCTTTATGCTGCACACTTCTATTGCACTTATCTGTGCACTAAACTAGGAGTTGTACAATATCTTCAAAAATAGTCGAAATTTTTCAGTATATGTAAAAAAGTACATATTTTAGTAAAAAATTACCATTTTTTCATATTTGAGTTTCTACAAAACAATTAAATTATGACATATAGCTTAGATCCTAGTTCAGAGCACAGTGAATGATATTTAAAGCATGCTTACAAAGTTTTACTGAAATATCTTTAAAACTTTTTATGTGAATAAGTTTATCGCACATGGAAATAACGAAAAAATTGATTTTCCAGAAATCGCATTTAAAAATTTCTTTTTAGGTAAGAAACTACAATATTTAATTTTAACGCTTAAATTGCACCACATTTATATTCTAACCCTTCCTTAACTTTATTTTTAACCATTTTTACCTTCTTAGTAGCCCTTTTTGTTTTCCTGGTAAGTTTTGCTGTGTTTAGCCAGAGACGATTTGAATTTTTCATTCCTAGCAAAATATCATGCTTACGCCAGACAGCGGACACTCAATTCAAACTAATATATTTCAATTTCCTTTATGCTGCACACTTCTATTGCACTTATCTGTGCACTAAACTAGGAGTTGTACAATATCTTCAAAAATAGTCGAAATTTTTCAGTACATGTAAAAAAGTACATATTTTAGTAAAAAATTACCATTTTTTCATATTTGAGTTTCTACAAAACAATTAAATTATGACATATAGCTTAGATCCTAGTTCAGAGCACAGTGAATGATATTTAAAGCATGCTTACAAAGTTTTACTGAAATATCTTTAAAACTTTTTATGTGAATAAGTTTATCTCACATGGAAATAACGAAAAAATTGATTTTCCAGAAATCGCATTTAAAAATTTCTTTTTAGGTAAGAAACTACAATATTTAATTTTAACGCTTAAATTGCACCACATTTATATTCTAACCCTTCCTTAACTTTATTTTTAACCATTTTTACCTTCTTAGTAGCCCTTTTTGTTTTCCTGGTAAGTTTTGCTGTGTTTAGCCAGAGACGATTTGAATTTTTCATTCCTAGCAAAATATCATGCTTACGCCAGACAGCGGACACTCAATTCAAACTAATATATTTCAATTTCCTTTATGCTGCACACTTCTATTGCACTTATCTGTGCACTAAACTAGGAGTTGTACAATATCTTCAAAAATAGTCGAAATTTTTCAGTATATGTAAAAAAGTACATATTTTAGTAAAAAATTACCATTTTTTCATATTTGAGTTTCTACAAAACAATTAAATTATGACATATAGCTTAGATCCTAGTTCAGAGCACAGTGAATGATATTTAAAGCATGCTTACAAAGTTTTACTGAAATATCTTTAAAACTTTTTATGTGAATAAGTTTATCGCACATGGAAATAACGAAAAAATTGATTTTCCAGAAATCGCATTTAAAAATTTCTTTTTAGGTAAGAAACTACAATATTTAATTTTAACGCTTAAATTGCACCACATTTATATTCTAACCCTTCCTTAACTTTATTTTTAGCCATTTTTACCTTCTTAGTAGCCCTTTTTGTTTTCCTGGTAAGTTTTGCTGTGTTTAGCCAGAGACGATTTGAATTTTTCATTCCTAGCAAAATATCATGCTTACGCCAGACAGCGGACACTCAATTCAAACTAATATATTTCAATTTCCTTTATGCTGCACACTTCTATTGCACTTATCTGTGCACTAAACTAGGAGTTGTAAAATATCTTCAAAAATAGTCGAAATTTTTCAGTATATGTAAAAAAGTACATATTTTAGTAAAAAATTACCATTTTTTCATATTTGAGTTTCTACAAAACAATTAAATTATGACATATAGCTTAGATCCTAGTTCAGAGCACAGTGAATGATATTTAAAGCATGCTTACAAAGTTTTACTGAAATATCTTTAAAACTTTTTATGTGAATAAGTTTATCACACATGGAAATAACGAAAAAATTGATTTTCCAGAAATCGCATTTAAAAATTTCTTTTTAGGTAAGAAACTACAATATTTAATTTTAACGCTTAAATTGCACCACATTTATATTCTAACCCTTCCTTAACTTTATTTTTAACCATTTTTACCTTCTTAGTAGCCCTTTTTGTTTTCCTGGTAAGTTTTGCTGTGTTTAGCCAGAGACGATTTGAATTTTTCACTCCTAGCAAAATATCATGCTTACGCCAGACAGCGGACACTCAATTCAAACTAATATATTTCAATTTCCTTTATGCTGCACACTTCTATTGCACTTATCTGTGCACTAAACTAGGAGTTGTACAATATCTTCAAAAATAGTCGAAATTTTTCAGTATATGTAAAAAAGTACATATTTTAGTAAAAAATTACCATTTTTTCATATTTGAGTTTCTACAAAACAATTAAATTATGACATATAGCTTAGATCCTAGTTCAGAGCACAGTGAATGATATTTAAAGCATGCTTACAAAGTTTTACTGAAATATCTTTAAAACTTTTTATGTGAATAAGTTTATCGCACATGGAAATAACAAAAAAATTGATTTTCCAGAAATCGCATTTAAAAATTTCTTTTTAGGTAAGAAACTACAATATTTAATTTTAACGCTTAAATTGCACCCCATTTATATTCTAACCCTTCCTTAACTTTATTTTTAACCATTTTTACCTTCTTAGTAGCCCTTTTTGTTTTCCTGGTAAGTTTTGCTGTGTTTAGCCAGAGACGATTTGAATTTTTCATTCCTAGCAAAATATCATGCTTACGCCAGACAGCGGACACTCAATTCAAACTAATATATTTCAATTTCCTTTATGCTGCACACTTCTATTGCACTTATCTGTGCACTAAACTAGGAGTTGTACAATATCTTCAAAAATAGTCGAAATTTTTCAGTATATGTAAAAAAGTACATATTTTAGTAAAAAATTACCATTTTTTCATATTTGAGTTTCTACAAAACAATTAAATTATGACATATAGCTTAGATCCTAGTTCAGAGCACAGTGAATGATATTTAAAGCATGCTTACAAAGTTTTACTGAAATATCTTTAAAACTTTTTATGTGAATAAGTTTATCGCACATGGAAATAACGAAAAAATTGATTTTCCAGAAATCGCATTTAAAAATTTCTTTTTAGGTAAGAAACTACAATATTTAATTTTAACGCTTAAATTGCACCACATTTATATTCTAACCCTTCCTTAACTTTATTTTTAACCATTTTTACCTTCTTAGTAGCCCTTTTTGTTTTCCTGGTAAGTTTTGCTGTGTTTAGCCAGAGACGATTTGAATTTTTCATTCCTAGCAAAATATCATGCTTACGCCAGACAGCGGACACTCAATTCAAACTAATATATTTCAATTTCCTTTATGCTGCACACTTCTATTGCACTTATCTGTGCACTAAACTAGGAGTTGTACAATATCTTCAAAAATAGTCGAAATTTTTCAGTATATGTAAAAAAGTACATATTTTAGTAAAAAATTACCATTTTTTCATATTTGAGTTTCTACAAAACAATTAAATTATGACATATAGCTTAGATCCTAGTTCAGAGCACAGTGAATGATATTTAAAGCATGCTTACAAAGTTTTACTGAAATATCTTTAAAACTTTTTATGTGAATAAGTTTATCGCACATGGAAATAACGAAAAAATTGATTTTCCAGAAATCGCATTTAAAAATTTCTTTTTAGGTAAGAAACTACAATATTTAATTTTAACGCTTAAATTGCACCACATTTATATTCTAACCCTTCCTTAACTTTATTTTTAACCATTTTTACCTTCTTAGTAGCCCTTTTTGTTTTCCTGGTAAGTTTTGCTGTGTTTAGCCAGAGACGATTTGAATTTTTCATTCCTAGCAAAATATCATGCTTACGCCAGACAGCGGACACTCAATTCAAACTAATATATTTCAATTTCCTTTATGCTGCACACTTCTATTGCACTTATCTGTGCACTAAACTAGGAGTTGTACAATATCTTCAAAAATAGTCGAAATTTTTCAGTATATGTAAAAAAGTACATATTTTAGTAAAAAATTACCATTTTTTCATATTTGAGTTTCTACAAAACAATTAAATTATGACATATAGCTTAGATCCTAGTTCAGAGCACAGTGAATGATATTTAAAGCATGCTTACAAAGTTTTACTGAAATATCTTTAAAACTTTTTATGTGAATAAGTTTATCGCACATGGAAATAACGAAAAAATTGATTTTCCAGAAATCGCATTTAAAAATTTCTTTTTAGCTAAGAAACTACAATATTTAATTTTAACGCTTAAATTGCACCACATTTATATTCTAACCCTTCCTTAACTTTATTTTTAACCATTTTTACCTTCTTAGTAGCCCTTTTTGTTTTCCTGGTAAGTTTTGCTGTGTTTAGCCAGAGACGATTTGAATTTTTCATTCCTAGCAAAATATCATGCTTACGCCAGACAGCGGACACTCAATTCAAACTAATATATTTCAATTTCCTTTATGCTGCACACTTCTATTGCACTTATCTGTGCACTAAACTAGGAGTTGTACAATATCTTCAAAAATAGTCGAAATTTTTCAGTATATGTAAAAAAGTACATATTTTAGTAAAAAATTACCATTTTTTCATATTTGAGTTTCTACAAAACAATTAAATTATGACATATAGCTTAGATCCTAGTTCAGAGCACAGTGAATGATATTTAAAGCATGCTTACAAAGTTTTACTGAAATATCTTTAAAACTTTTTATGTGAATAAGTTTATCGCACATGGAAATAACGAAAAAATTGATTTTCCAGAAATCGCATTTAAAAATTTCTTTTTAGGTAAGAAACTACAATATTTAATTTTAACGCTTAAATTGCACCACATTTATATTCTAACCCTTTCTTAACTTTATTTTTAACCATTTTTACCTTCTTAGTAGCCCTTTTTGTTTTCCTGGTAAGTTTTGCTGTGTTTAGCCAGAGACGATTTGAATTTTTCATTCCTAGCAAAATATCATGCTTACGCCAGACAGCGGACACTCAATTCAAACTAATATATTTCAATTTTCTTTATGCTGCACACTTCTATTGCACTTATCTGTGCACTAAACTAGGAGTTGTACAATATCTTCAAAAATAGTCGAAATTTTTCAGTATATGTAAAAAAGTACATATTTTAGTAAAAAATTACCATTTTTTCATATTTGAGTTTCTACAAAACAATTAAATTATGACATATAGCTTAGATCCTAGTTCAGAGCACAGTGAATGATATTTAAAGCATGCTTACAAAGTTTTACTGAAATGTCTTTAAAACTTTTTATGTGAATAAGTTTATCGCACATGGAAATAACGAAAAAATTGATTTTCCAGAAATCGCATTTAAAAATTTCTTTTTAGGTAAGAAACTACAATATTTAATTTTAACGCTTAAATTGCACCACATTTATATTCTAACCCTTCCTTAACTTTATTTTTAACCATTTTTACCTTCTTAGTAGCCCTTTTTGTTTTCCTGGTAAGTTTTGCTGTGTTTAGCCAGAGACGATTTGAATTTTTCATTCCTAGCAAAATATCATGCTTACGCCAGACAGCGGACACTCAATTCAAACTAATATATTTCAATTTCCTTTATGCTGCACACTTCTATTGCACTTATCTGTGCACTAAACTAGGAGTTGTACAATATCTTCAAAAATAGTCGAAATTTTTCAGTATATGTAAAAAAGTACATATTTTAGTAAAAAATTACCATTTTTTCATATTTGAGTTTCTACAAAACAATTAAATTATGACATATAGCTTAGATCCTAGTTCAGAGCACAGTGAATGATATTTAAAGCATGCTTACAAAGTTTTACTGAAATATCTTTAAAACTTTTTATGTGAATAAGTTTATCGCACATGGAAATAACGAAAAAATTGATTTTCCAGAAATCGCATTTAAAAATTTCTTTTTAGGTAAGAAACTACAATATTTAATTTTAACGCTTAAATTGCACCACATTTATATTCTAACCCTTCCTTAACTTTATTTTTAACCATTTTTACCTTCTTAGTAGCCCTTTTTGTTTTCCTGGTAAGTTTTGCTGTGTTTAGCCAGAGACGATTTGAATTTTTCATTCCTAGCAAAATATCATGCTTACGCCAGACAGCGGACACTCAATTCAAACTAATATATTTCAATTTCCTTTATGCTGCACACTTCTATTGCACTTATCTGTGCACTAAACTAGGAGTTGTACAATATCTTCAAAAATAGTCGAAATTTTTCAGTATATGTAAAAAAGTACATATTTTAGTAAAAAATTACCATTTTTTCATATTTGAGTTTCTACAAAACAATTAAATTATGACATATAGCTTAGATCCTAGTTCAGAGCACAGTGAATGATATTTAAAGCATGCTTACAAAGTTTTACTGAAATATCTTTAAAACTTTTTATGTGAATAAGTTTATCGCACATGGAAATAACGAAAAAATTGATTTTCCAGAAATCGCATTTAAAAATTTCTTTTTAGGTAAGAAACTACAATATTTAATTTTAACGCTTAAATTGCACCACATTTATATTCTAACCCTTCCTTAACTTTATTTTTAACCATTTTTACCTTCTTAGTAGCCCTTTTTGTTTTCCTGGTAAGTTTTGCTGTGTTTAGCCAGAGACGATTTGAATTTTTCATTCCTAGCAAAATATCATGCTTACGCCAGACAGCGGACACTCAATTCAAACTAATATATTTCAATTTCCTTTATGCTGCACACTTCTATTGCACTTATCTGTGCACTAAACTAGGAGTTGTACAATATCTTCAAAAATAGTCGAAATTTTTCAGTACATGTAAAAAAGTACATATTTTAGTAAAAAATTACCATTTTTTCATATTTGAGTTTCTACAAAACAATTAAATTATGACATATAGCTTAGATCCTAGTTCAGAGCACAGTGAATGATATTTAAAGCATGCTTACAAAGTTTTACTGAAATATCTTTAAAACTTTTTATGTGAATAAGTTTATCTCACATGGAAATAACGAAAAAATTGATTTTCCAGAAATCGCATTTAAAAATTTCTTTTTAGGTAAGAAACTACAATATTTAATTTTAACGCTTAAATTGCACCACATTTATATTCTAACCCTTCCTTAACTTTATTTTTAACCATTTTTACCTTCTTAGTAGCCCTTTTTGTTTTCCTGGTAAGTTTTGCTGTGTTTAGCCAGAGACGATTTGAATTTTTCATTCCTAGCAAAATATCATGCTTACGCCAGACAGCGGACACTCAATTCAAACTAATATATTTCAATTTCCTTTATGCTGCACACTTCTATTGCACTTATCTGTGCACTAAACTAGGAGTTGTACAATATCTTCAAAAATAGTCGAAATTTTTCAATATATGTAAAAAAGTACATATTTTAGTAAAAAATTACCATTTTTTCATATTTGAGTTTCTACAAAACAATTAAATTATGACATATAGCTTAGATCCTAGTTCAGAGCACAGTGAATGATATTTAAAGCATGCTTACAAAGTTTTACTGAAATATCTTTAAAACTTTTTATGTGAATAAGTTTATCGCACATGGAAATAACGAAAAAATTGATTTTCCAGAAATCGCATTTAAAAATTTCTTTTTAGGTAAGAAACTACAATATTTAATTTTAACGCTTAAATTGCACCACATTTATATTCTAACCCTTCCTTAACTTTATTTTTAACCATTTTTACCTTCTTAGTAGCCCTTTTTGTTTTCCTGGTAAGTTTTGCTGTGTTTAGCCAGAGACGATTTGAATTTTTCATTCCTAGCAAAATATCATGCTTACGCCAGACAGCGGACACTCAATTCAAACTAATATATTTCAATTTCCTTCATGCTGCACACTTCTATTGCACTTATCTGTGCACTAAACTAGGAGTTGTACAATATCTTCAAAAATAGTCGAAATTTTTCAGTATATGTAAAAAAGTACATATTTTAGTAAAAAATTACCATTTTTTCATATTTGAGTTTCTACAAAACAATTAAATTATGACATATAGCTTAGATCCTAGTTCAGAGCACAGTGAATGATATTTAAAGCATGCTTACAAAGTTTTACTGAAATATCTTTAAAACTTTTTATGTGAATAAGTTTATCACACATGGAAATAACGAAAAAATTGATTTTCCAGAAATCGCATTTAAAAATTTCTTTTTAGGTAAGAAACTACAATATTTAATTTTAACGCTTAAATTGCACCACATTTATATTCTAACCCTTCCTTAACTTTATTTTTAACCATTTTTACCTTCTTAGTAGCCCTTTTTGTTTTCCTGGTAAGTTTTGCTGTGTTTAGCCAGAGACGATTTGAATTTTTCATTCCTAGCAAAATATCATGCTTACGCCAGACAGCGGACACTCAATTCAAACTAATATATTTCAATTTCCTTTATGCTGCACACTTCTATTGCACTTATCTGTGCACTAAACTAGGAGTTGTACAATATCTTCAAAAATAGCCGAAATTTTTCAATATATGTAAAAAAGTACATATTTTAGTAAAAATTGACATTTTTTCATATTCGAGTGCCTATAAAATAATTAAATTATCACATATGGCCTAGATCCTATTTCAGAGCATAGTGAGTGACATTGAAAGCATACTTACAAAATTTTACTGAAATATCTTTAGAACTTTTTATGTAGTGAAGCTTACTGAACATAGAAATAACGAAAAAAAAAAAAACTTTCTAGAAATCACATACATGTATTTTCTTGTAAAAATCTAATATATTTAATTTATGGACTTAAAATGCACCACATTTACATTCAAACCCATTTTTAACTTCATATTTAACCATTTTTAACTTCTTAGTAGCTCTTTTCGTTTTCCTGGTAAGTTTTGCAGAGGATAGCGAGTGGCTTTTGAATTTTTTATTCGCTCATCATCATTTTTAAAATAGTTTGTGATCATATTTTGTTCAACTGATACTCCTAAATGTTCGAAAACAGTTAAAAGTCCTAAATATCCTGAATTATAATTTAAAACTGATCAATTAAACTGATTTGGAATCATAATACATTGTTCTTTCATAAAAAACAATAAAAAAAATAGAAAATTTTCACAAAAATGGCCATTTTGAAGTTTATTAAAATTGCCATAACTCCTCTTCTAATAATAGTAGGAATAAAATTAAAACAGATTTGGAATCGTAAAAGATTTCTCTTTCATATAAAACAATAAAAAAATTCGAAAATTTTCACCAAAACAGCTAATTTGATGTAGGCAGAACCTTAAGGGGTTAAATACTTTAAGTTATTGCCTACGGACCACCAAGCTGTAATCATTTTAGTACAGAAAAATTAGACTGATTTAATTATAAAATGTTTATGGCTAAATAAGTTTAAAATTACTTAATTATAAAAAGTGGTACTACTTGGTTATCCCGTCAACCAAAAAACTATCGCCAAATTATAAGATTAAATGCCAATAATGGATGAGTGTGAATGTCATATTCAATGATATTAAACACAATACATATGTTTAAAACGTGATCGAGTGGTTTTTTAATTCCACTTTTTGCTTGTATTTTTATTCATGTTTTATTAATTTATTTGTTCTTCCATTATTAGAAAAAAATGTCATTTATATAACTTGGCTATTGGTTTGGCGATATTTTAAATTTGGCGAAAATGGTCGATGGGATAACAAAGTAGTATCTAAAAAGTTTATGATTAAATAAGTTGAAAATTACATCTCGAAAGTTGTAGTGAAAATGATTTCAGATTAAAAAATAAAAAAATATTGGAGAGTTATAATGAAGAGAAATATAAAGTTTAAAATAGTTTCTCTACTTTAGACAAAAACATCAGGTGAATAGTTAAGTTGCCCACGAACCACCAAGCTATTACCATTTTTTGTTTAGAAAAAATAGATTTAATTATAAAAATTTTATGATAAAGTAAGTAGAAAATTACTTTTCTGAAATTGTAGTAAAATCAATTTCAAACAAAAAAAAAAAAAAAAAAAAAAAAAAAAAAAAAAAAACTGATGAGTTATATTGATTAAGCTAAAAGGTTTGAAAAGGTTTCTTTACTTTAAACAAAATAATCAGTTCTATTTACGTATATTGACAATAGATGGCAGCACAATTTTAATTTTAATACTTTACATAAAATAATATGTTTTCCAGTGTGTGTATTTTGTGACGGCCGATTATCTACGCTAGGGATATAGGCCCAGGGGGAGGGATGCCCTTCGTGGGGGTCTTTCTAAGGGAACCTAACCCGTATTTACGCAAGGTTCGAAGAAAACCACGAAAACTCCGAACGGTTAGGCCGACGGCCGCGATTGGGTTCGAACCCAGCACCTGCCGTCTACCAGTTGAGAGGTCAGACCCTCTCGGCCACTGGTGGGGCAATATGTTTTCCAGATTTTAAAATAGAGTAGTTTTTAATGCTAATTTTTCTCTGTTTAATATTAAAAATATTTCTAAAATGTCACGTTCTAAATTAATTCTTAAATTTTGTCATTAGAAACTTTTTTTCTCTCTCTTTCTTACTCTTTGAAGGCAAATTTCGCTAATAAAGTTACTTTTTCAGAACTCCATTTTGAAAGTGTATTTATCGGTAGAAATTTTTAGAACTCCAAAAATATTATTACTATTATTATTATTATTTGTAGGCCATATTTTTTTGCATTATTATTTCGGGAAGGGGGTTAAAGTAGAAAAAGAATAAATAAATAAATTATTGGTTTCTATATTACCAATAATTTAATATTCGTTAAAATTTTAATAGATGACAGCATTAAACATCGTCATTGATATATCAAATTTCATTTATTCAAATTATCTAACACAATTTCCCCAAAATAATCTTCCGTTTCTGGAGTAATAGACATTTTATGATTAAAAACCAAAAATGACTGTTTGTAAAAAAGGAAAAATATATAGATTTTAAAAATCTATCGATGTAATTTATTAAATAAAATTAAATTTCTAATGAGTTCTCTGAACAAATGCACGTCAGTATATTTTTTACGAATAACACATTAGTAATATCTTAACACATTACTAATAGCTCAACGGAAGAAAGGATATGAAAGAAGGAAGGCTATATGGGTCTGGCCAATAATGCTTTTCCTACGGACACGGACCGACTTAGACGGGGTGGGGGGGGGGGGGGGGGTTCTATCTTAAAATTTTTCGTAAATTATAATGAAGTGACTTAAACTGAAATTTATAGCCATTGTATATCTACATAAATTTCGTACCAGGTACTATTCACATCTATATACATAATAGCAGAATAAAGATAAGTTTAAGAAATTATAGAATAAAAAAAATTTCTTAGATTACAGGAATATGGAGGATAAATGTGAGGCCTTAAGGAGGCATTGGGTATGGAAACAGTGGGGGAGTTGGAGAAGAGAGACCCTTAAAATTGATAAAAAAAATAGTCGCTTTTGACCATTTTTTATCTTTTGACATTCTATTAGAAAAAAATTTATATCTATCCTTGAGGGTCCCCCTTAAGCCAAGGGGGGGGGGACAATTGCCCCACATGCCCCAGGCTTAGTCAGGCCCTGCCTACGGGCTAAGCCGAACACGATCGAGCAGTTAGCTTTTATATCCGATCCGAGTTCCGATCTGGAAATTCTGGCGAGTGCAAACCTCTAGGCAGAGTCGTACTGGGCCAGAAGAAATGGAATCAGACCTTAGAATTTCAGAGGGCGCATAAGTATAGAATGAACACACAAGTAGTATTTTTAATTTAAGTTTTTAACATATATTATACACTGATGAGCTGAATTTATTGCGTGTTGTATTATCAAACAGTGAAATAAGTCCTTTTATAATATGGTATATAATGAAGTCACTTCAAAGTTTCTTGCTTTTATTTTATCTTGATTGACAAGATTTCACTCATTCTCATAGTACCAAATATGAAAATGGCTTAATGTTACAAGGTTCGTACGGATACCGATAGTTCACCAGGTTTCCCAGGTGAAATACCAGTATTTTTCAATTAAAAAAATAAATCTGTTTCAAACGCGTGAAATTTCGCTTTATTTAACGTTTTCGGGTACGATTTTTTTTCAATATTTAGAAAAAAAAGTACTTTTACGTTAATAACATGAACACTACCTATCGAAATACATTACTTAGTGTTGAACGAATATTGGATAGTTTGAAAGACAAACCCAATGCAAAATTTAAAGTTTTTTTAAAATATAAACATGTGCCAATTACTGGATCACAAGGTGTCATACATTGGTGCTCTAGGTGCCAATTACTGGTGATTTCAGAAACTTTTTATAAATATATTTTTATAAAAATACTTTTTCAAATTTTTTTTTCTTTTAGTGGGCAAAATAGATGCACAGATTTGCATTCTTTGATTTAAAAATATTTCCAAGTAAATATCTTATTTCTTTGTAATGAAAATTGAAGTATGTTTAAAGACAAATTCTTAATGTGCCAATTACTGGGGATGTTACCCTATATGAAAACATAATTTTCAATATAAAAATATATATATATATAATTATTTTTATAGTATTAAAATTAAATAACTGCTGCAACAAGCAATATATATATGTAATACATTATAATATATATATTAAACTCTCTCATTATCTCAATTTAAATTCATCAAATAAAATTTACACGCATTCTAAAAATCTATTAACAAACAATTTTCATTTGTATGAAAATCATTTGCTTTTTTCGAGAAAAAATGTTGCTGGCCAAATCGCGTGACGCTTTCGCCATTTTATGCGGAGTATTCCAATGTATTTTATTCTTTTACAAAGTTTCTACTGTTATTCCGCCGCTAAATTTGATTGATCCTTTATAACATACATAAGTAGTTTAATTAGTATTTTATTCGTAATATTTTGAATATGCCCAGTATGGAGGCCTTCCTTGTAAGTAACGGGTATTCTCTAAGGTATGAACTGAATTGTTACTTAGAATTACGACCCGTTAATCGTATGTGGCAATACGCAGCCGTACAAAGTGACAAACTAACTACAAACGCTGCTTCCGTTTGTATCATTCATAAATGTAGATAGACAGTTGAGTGCGGTAAAAGATGCGAAATTGTGTTTGAACTCACAAGGAAGGTCTCCATTGGGGGCATACTCGGAATTTTTTGAAAAAAATACGAATTAAACTACTCATGTAGGTAATAAAGGATCAGTGAAAATTAGCGGCGGAATTACATTATTAGATATGTAAAAAAAAAACAAAATAGTTTGGAATAATTGGCATGAAAAGCTGAAAGCGACGCGGGATTTGGCGAGCAGTGCATTTCCACGCCAAAGCAGACGATTTTAACGAATCTGAAAATCGATTTTAATTGACTTCACTGTTAAAAATCTGCAGCATTTACTGCAACGTCACTCCACTACTTTTATAGAATATCTCTCTTCTGACCAATTAGAATTCCATAGTACGGTGAATTGACCGTGTCATACACTGTTAAAAATCTGCTGCATTTTGTTGCAACGCACTCCACCGTTTGTATATAATATCTCTATTCCAACCAATGAGAAAGCTCCATTTCACGGCCAAGTAACCGTTTTCTATACAAGCAAGGGAGTGCGTTGCAACAAAATGCAGCAGATTTTTAACAGTGTATTTTTCAATTTGGAACAATTTTAATCAATTTAAATTGTGTTTTAAATGATAAAATATATTAATTTCATTTTGTTATAAGTACATATAAACGTATATGACAAAATTACACTTAAAGTAAAGTAAAAATGCAAAACTAAAATTACTTAAACTAAACTTATTTAAATAAATTGAACATAGAAAGTTTTTTCTTTAAAAAGTATTCGAAGCGTAAAAGCGTACTTTTCAAAATTTCGTTTTTTCGCCAACCGGAGATAAATCGCCAAATAAACGAAATTTTTATTATTTTTTACGGACGTTATAAGGAGGTTCCGCCGAAATGTTTTTTATAAACATATATAACTATATGAGAAGAACATTCTGTAATTTTTTCAGATTTTTCTGAGTATGTCCGTATGGAGACCTTCCTTGTCAGATAGTTCGGCATCAGTTATTTCCTTATCAGTGTATGCGTATCATTTTGTTCGCATCAGTCATTCTCAAATCTCAAATGATTTGGATTCCGTATGGCAGAGTTAGTATGGGTCCTGGAATTTTACGACTAGAAATTTTTTTGCACCAGTATTTCCTTATAGAAAAATCTATGCTTGAATAAGACGAAATTTCGCGCGTTTTAACTAGATCTATTGATGTTTCGTTTCACCTGGAAAATAACAGTTGTCTGTAAGAACCACCTACGGGCTTGTTGATTCATTTATTTCTTCTATTATAGAAAGAGAAAGAAGTACTGTGGACATATTTTTCAGAAGCATCAAAGGATAAGGCAAAATGTTTTTAATATTTATGCCAAACAATGCATTCATTTTAAGAAGATTCAACAACGAATAAAAACATTTATTGGTAAAGCATCGTCCATCACATGCAAGGGTAGATCCAGTCCTCAATTTAGAGGGGAAAAGGGGAGAGGATCATAGCATTTTTCTTTGAGAGAGATGGGGGTCACATCATTTTATGATCAATTAATATATGAAGGAACAATTATTATATGAAGGTATTTACGATCAATTATATTATGAAACTTATTTTGAAATTAAAAGTGACGATTTTTCTGATACATTCGCTAATTCATTTTCATTCATAAATACAAAAAAATTGCATTAGTAAAAATACATAATTTACAATGATTTCATTAAGGTATGAAGTTATTGAAATATTTCTCATTTTCTCATAAATGCAAAAAATGGTTTAGAAATGTTGTTGAGTTAGCAGTTTACGATAAGTTTTAGGACTTGACAACCACAGAAATGTCGTCATTAGGGAGCAGTTAGCAGTCCCAGCGTGAGTAAATGTAGTTTAAAAGGCCAAATTTCATAAGTTTTTTTTTTTTTTTTTTTTTTTTTTTTTATGGAAAACACTTTTTAATTATATGGTTTCCGAAATAGTACACTTGCAAATTTCTCCAGATTAAAAACATTTTTACAGATGTGTTAGAAATTGCCTAATTTTGATTTGAGCAGGCCTTTACACAATAAGAAAAATTCCCATTATTGAATGGGGGGGGGGGGGGGGGAGATAAGGATTGAAGCTTTATTTAATTTTTAAACTAAATTTTAGAACATTTCTACAGTTCAAGGGGAGGGTGATCTTCGTGACCTTACCGTTGGATCCGCCATTGATCATATGATAGATCCCACAGCTCCCGAATTTAGAAAAGAGTATTTATGAGCATCTGTATCATCTGTATCATCTGAAAGATTTTTTTAAAAATCAGATTACATATTATTAGAAAGACCCTCTTCATTAAAACCAAAAAGAATGGAAAAAATAATCTTTTAAAACATAAATTAAAGAATTTTTGAAAAAATAACGGAAGCGATTTAAACTATTTTTTTAAGTTGTTAAAGTCTAAAATTAAATATATTTCTTTTAGATGTTTCGAGAATTTTCAAGTGATTAAATATTTACAGATTTGCTTTCAGTGCAGTCTTTTTCTATAGTTTTTCCCTTTTATATGTATATATATGTTTTATATTTGAAAAAAATTATTTTTAGGATAAAAACAAATTTTTTAATTGCTTGTAAAAATGCTTTTATGAAAAAGTTTATTTATTTATTTGTTTCTTGTTGCTTATAAAAATATTTTTTGTTGGTATGTTTTTAAATTTCATATTTAATAAAAAAGTATTTTTAAATATAAATTTAAGAATTCAGAAATAATAATATAATTAAAAACAATGTTATTTGATAGAATGATCACGCAATAAACTAAAAATAGTTTTAAATTATTACAAAAATTAAAATTTCATAATACACGATTAATTTTATTATAAAATTAGTAAGCAAATTTGCTTGTAAAAATATTTTGTGTAATTATATTTCATAGTTTTATTGTATAAAATTGGTAAAATTTTGCTGATTCTAAATTGTTTTTTCCTGTTATTCTTTATTTCATAAATAATAAATTCTACAATAATTTAGAGATTATATACAATCAGGGCCATATCTAGAGAAGTGTCAAGATGGGAATCAGCTCCCCCCCCCCCTACACACACGCTAAAATATTTTGAACCTCCCCTGGTAAAAATTCCAAGGTCACTAAATGAATTTCTGTCTCGAAAATCGAAATGAAATTCTTTTCTAAAGTCGAATGTAGTTTTGAGGCCCTTTTACAGTTTTGCAGAAATACTAAATTGTATTATTTGAACAAAAAGTACAAATAAGTGTTTCAACATTTGCACATCTCATATGCATACATGAAGCTAATATGATACATAATTTTGCATTAGTTCTACACTCGAATTTTTCTTTCTGCATCCTACCATTTTCTAAGCATAAAATGAAGGCATTACAAACAGTTTAATAAGAAACATAGCGCCTACAGCGTGAATATGCACTAATTTATATTTCTATACAATATTGGGGTATTTGTCTGTGCGTGCATGCGTCAGAGAGAGAGAGAGTAGTACCCCCCCCCCTGTTATTCACTTCTAGCTATGCCCTATATACAATTATGCAACGCATTTTAATATTTTGTTTGCATTTTTAAAATAAAACTTAGAAATTTCATTCAATGTTAGTTTTACGAACACAATAGATGCAACTGATAGGCAGAACACAATAGATGCGAATTCTTCCAAAGATTCTTCTGCACGGTATATACAGTTTTGTAGTACGTACGATAATTGTTAGCACTCGATTTCTGAACAGTAACGGGTAACGAATACTTTGTAATGGGTAGCGACTTCAAGAGTAATGATATCATACGGGTATTCCTTTTGCCGTTACTTTTACAGCTCTAGTATTCAAGCATCTTCCACTTATATTATCTAAAAAAAATAAAAAATCGCTTACTTCATATTATTAGCTTATAAGTTCAATAAAGACAGCTTTCACCGCGATATTGTGAACATTTTCGATAAATAATGATAAAGTTTAATTTTAAAAAGCTCTCCCCAAACTTACATAGCAAAACTTTAAATAAAACACTCATACCACAAAAACATTAGAAAATATTTAAAAATATGTATAAATGTTTCCTTGGTTTGCATTCCATCGATTCAATGGATGACCATAATCATGCACATCGGCTGCCACGCCGATTGAATTCTAAGTTAAGTTCCACGCTCAAAGTGAAGATTTCAACTTCAACGCAACATAAACCAATCCCCTTTTACCCTCGTTGACATAAATATAAGTAACGGCTTCATGATGCCGATATTAATACCTTAACTATAAAGCAATAGATGCCAAACTAATGGGCTCCGGAAGCCTTTCCTTATTATGTATTTGTGGTAATTAGCAATTAATGAAAACCTTGAATACCACCCTTACAAGATATTTACGCTTATTCCCATTCTTTGCTCAGCCAGGACAAAAATATTTTATGTGTTTGTACTTTTTTTTTTAATATTTTGGTATCTAGTAATAATTAAAAACACATACATCCGCATCAGCCCCCTGAATTAGACGATCAAAAAATACGTAGAGAGAAGTCATCGATGCGCAGAATATCCACACACCCCGCCCCCAAATAATGAAGATTAAACTTTTCTTGTTCGAGGGATGGGGGAGGTGTATATTTTGAACTGTTTTTTTAACCCTTTCCGGCACGGTCAAAATCTATGCTAAAAGATGAAATTATCGACTGGCACTGGAATTCACAAACAAATTTTTTAAATATCTTGAATTCCTTAATTTAAGCTTTTATTGTAAAAGCAAAGTTTTACCAAAATATTACTGGTGCCATTTGCAAGTTTGGGATTAAAATTAGGTATCCCAGACCGGGCACAGTGTGCCGGAAAGGGTTAAACAATCCCCCTTTATTTGTAAAATACCAAAAAATATTCTAATTTAAAAATTAAAATATTATTTTTCCTTTATTAATGTTGATCCCCCAAAAATTCTACAAGCACTTTTTCACGATTTGTCTGCACCACAAATCCCGAAAATGTTAAGCAGTTAAATTATTTAATTCATTAAAAATTTTAAAGTATCAAAATATTCTATAGTTTACAATCATGATTAAAAAAATATTAAATTGAAAAATAAGCAAATTTACGAAAAAATATTAGATTTTTTTAGAATTATGAAAAAAAATTCTGCCACACTTGTTATTTTGTAGTTGCAATAACTAGTTAATAATGAAAACCTATAATACCATCCTCACAAGATATTTACGCTACTTTCCCATTCTTTGCTCAGCTAGGACAAAAATATTTTATATATTTGTTTGTTTATATTTTAATCTTTTGTTATCTAGTAAAAAAAAAAAAAAAAAAAAAAAAAAAAAAAAAAAAAAAAAAAACCCTTGCATCAGCCCTCCGAAATAGACGATTAAAAAATACATAGAGGAAAGCCATCAAAAATAGAAATCGGAATATCTACATACCGAGGCACGGGGAATAAATCAACAAAAACTAATTTCATGCCATATTCAAGATTTATTATTTTCATTTAAAATATAAACCTTTTAAAATACATGCATTTCGATAATTTCATTTAAATTACTAAAACGTAAAAAATAAATTAATTAATTATTAATAGGTAATAATGTCTTAAATCAAAACA
The DNA here is from genome assembly GCA_964019185.1 of Maratus speculifer. Taxonomy (NCBI): domain Eukaryota; kingdom Metazoa; phylum Arthropoda; class Arachnida; order Araneae; family Salticidae; genus Maratus; species Maratus speculifer. Next base: position 4,641,285 of record CAXHSM010000010.1, read on the forward strand.
ATTGATTTTAACATAAATAAAGTTATTTCTTATTTATAGGCCTGGCAGCACAATCACCTCATCGAGTTCACGACTGAAATTCCAGAATTATAAATCGTACAAACATTGCTCTTATACTTAAACTAGCAGGCTAAGCCCGCTGCGCTGGTCTAATTTTTCAAAACAAAACATGAATCAAACAAAATACTGAATTTGATTTTGTTTTTTCAAGCAACTTCACCTCGAATGCTCTATCACATTTCTGAAAATTATACAAACACCGTTGTATTTAAAGGTTGAAAACCAACGATTATAAATGCACAAATAATGTATGAAAAAGTAGAAAACAGCTGTTTCGAATCTGCTATCGAGATTCTTCATCAGTGCAAAACTCATCGAGCTAGAAAAAACAAAACTGAGCCAAAAATAAAAACACGAACAATGGAATCAAGGCCCGTTGACGCTAAATATATTAAAATAATAATAAAATATTGTGTTTTTCTATTGTATTGTTGTATCAGCTTATGCATTCGACAAAATTGGGGCTTTTAAGAAAGAAATCTTTCAGTTGATCATTTATTGTAAAGTTTGATAGATAAATCAGGCAATTATGAAAACAGCAATTTAAATATTGTCTTTTCACCATACCTCTAAAATAGCGAGCATTATGATCGCAGAGATTGACCATTGAGTTTAAACAATTTTCAAGTGATTCGTTTTCATTTGATAGTTTTTTAACTCTAAACCTCTCAACTTGACGATATGGGTATCTGTGGAAACCGGTGGAAACCTTAATTCATCCACACTGAATATTATATTATATTTCGAAACGTACATCTGCTCTTCACAAATCTATTAGTCTTTGGAATCCAGTAGAATAAATAAAGTTAAATAAATAAAGTTTTCCTTAGAAAATTAAGGTAAATGTTTTTTGTATGTGTGAAATTAATTTTTTGGCACAGATGTCATATACGCATCACGTTGGCGCGATTGAAACAAAGTGATCATTTTATGCCTCATATGGTAATCCAGCTCTGTTTTTAAATTATTAATAAACTATTTATGCTCTATACTTATTAATTAAACTTTTTTTTATTTATTATTATTATTTCCTATTATAGAAAATAATTAAAAAATAGAAATGTAACTGTCTTTTTAAAAAGCTTTCGTTAAAGTGGCGCCAGAAATATATCACGCCAACGTGATGCATATATGACATTTCTGCCTCTTTCTTACAGCATGGATGTGAGCATTTACACCGAAATTTAGTTATTTAACTCTATTTTTATAATAACATTAACAGTTGCTTATACAATTTACATATTTGATTATTCTGTCGAGAAAAAAATTAGTCTGGGCCAAAACTTTCATGTTTGGAAAAAAAAGGTACATCTAGGTTATCCCGTCGACCAATTTCGCCAAATTATACAAATCGGCAAACTAATAGCCAGATTATACATGATGACATAATAATTTTTATTCAAAATAACGAAAAAACAAATAATTAGTAGAATATTAATAAAAATATTAATAAAAAGTCGAAATAGAAATCACTTAACGACATTTTAAACACGATAATCGCATTTAATGTCATTGAATGTGACATTCATGATCATCCATTATTGGCATTTAATCTCACAGTTTGGAGATAATTTTTTGGTCGACGGAATAACCTAGAAGTACCAAAAAAAATAATAGTTATTTATACGGCATGTTTAAATACTGTAGTATTGTGAAAAAAAAGTATAGTTGTCATAAACATTGGCGCATTTTTTTCTGATACCGATTCGCCGAAAACTTTGTTTTCAAATACCAGTTACATATGTAATTATCAATTATTTTCTATTATTTTAAAAAGAAAATAACAATAAATAAAAAAAGTTTAGCTAATAATTATAAAACAAAACTATTTATATCCTTTAAAAAAAGAAAATAAAAGTAAATAAACAGTTTATTAATAAAAAAAACAACAACAGCCGGGTTACCATGTGAGCCATAAAATCGCCATTTTATTGCAGTCGCGCAAATGTGGCGCATGTATGACAAATGTGCCTAAATTAAAATAGTTTATATAATTGAAAAAAAAAAGAAAAATATTGTAAATAGACAATTTATTAATAAATAGACAATAATATCCGGGTTGCCATATCAAGCAAAATAATGACATTTTGGCGTCAATTAATTACCCAGATGTATATATGGTATTGGCGTAAGAGACAAATCGCACCAACGTAGTGCATAGGAGATATCTGTGCCAAAAAATTTTAAAAGTTGCAGTTAAATTATTTTACAATATCTATGTATGTGGAAAAACATTTACCCTAAAATTTAAATATTATTCATTTTTGTGGTATTAACTGCTATATATGTATTTAAGTTAAATGTAAAATGCTTTCCTAAAAATGCTCTCACTCATTAAAAGAGAGAGAGAAAAAAAAATAGTTCTTGCGAACATCGCTCCGTCTTGTGCTTTTTTTGGTTTAGAATCGCATTGATTGGCGACAAAAGTAGATTGAAACACCCGATTGAACAAACAACATACAAATAACAATTAGAGCCTTTTTTTTTTTTTTTTTTTTTTTTTTTTTTTAAATAATTCTGCGAGTTTCTTCTGTAAAACACATAACGGGAAAATTAGATTTAAAAATATTTTTAAAAAAAGAAAGAAAAAAAAATACTTATGTTTTACCTAATGAAACTTTTTGATATGTTGTTTTCTTTTAATCTGGCTCGAAAGAAATAAGTAGCCAAATATTGTGTCACTTCAAAACTTTCTTTCACATTGAGATACTTTTTAAATATTACAAATATTCTTTTTTTTCGTTAAAGATAAATATTTTCCTTTCATAATATTATTTTGCATTAAAAGATTTTTTTCCTTTTATCATTATTTATTTTAAATCAATGAATAACAGGGTTTTTTTTTCGAAATGTTTATATTATTTTCCATTAGAGAAAGCATTTCATTTCTTTTTTGAAATATAATTATCGCCAAAAAATTAGTTGTTGCAACCCTTCCGTCAAAAATAACCGAAAAATACGAAATTTAGTACGAAAAATCAGATTTATCCCTATATATTTGTATCATAAACCTCCGCAAAAATATTTCCTATCGAATGATATAATCTGCAAAAAGATCCATCGGGTAGTTTTTGAAAACACCCGTTTGGAAGTTTCAGAACTTCTGCTTTATAATATATATGATTAGTTAAGTTTGTTTTACAATGTTAATATCAAATTAAATCCCTTTTTTTCTTTTTTCTTTCTTTCTTTTTTTTTTCGTATTCCAAATAAAATTAATTATTATTATTATTATTATTATTATTATTATTATTATTATTATTTTAACTATTACTGTTGTTTTAACTCCTTAACTAAAGTCATTAAAGAGATTTAATTTGAATTTCCTCAGTTGCTAGAATAATGGATGTACTTGAATGATTTTGGATGAATGATCACTTGCAATGTTAGAAATTTTAAGGTTTGGCGACAAAGATAGCGCCAAATTCGAAAAACATATCTCACGAACTATTCGATTTAGAAGAATTTACTTAAGGGTGTATTCGAAAAAATGGCTCTCCACCTTCAACAGCTCGAAATTTTCAGATACAATTTTGGACACATTTTTAAAAGTAGAAGCATGAAACTTCCTGAGGGGAATTTTGAAGTGACGTACAAGCTGCCGTGTGATGTAATTTTTCGCTGATTTAATTAGAATTTGATTTATAAGCAATTATTTTCTCAGCGTGACCCTTTTTTTCGTTCGCAGATCTCCCGCTTCGGAAAATTTGATCCAAAACGCCATTTTTGACAGAATTTTTTGCAACATTTTCTGCATTTATCAAGGAATTGATAATCACGGCACCTTGTATAGTTTCTAAATAAGATAATTCGAAAGTTGGGTACATTTGAGAGCAAAAATGAATCTAAAAATAAATCTGAAAAAAGGCAGTTTGGATCGGAATACACCCTTAATACCATTCGATTACGCACACAAAACTACATTAAAAGATGTTATCATTTGATACATAATTATAACATCCGCTTTTTGAAGATTTTTTTTTAAAGTTTTTTTTTACCCCCTTTCTCATTTTGGATGGAATTTTAGAAAATCCTTTCTTGGCGCGAATTCATTTCATAAAAAGTATTTATACTCTAATTTTCATAATTTTAGAGTTAGTTGTTTGGGCTGTGCGTTGATTAGCTCCAATCCATACTTTATTTAACCCTTTCGGGTCTGGTGTACTATTAATAGTACATGTCTTTTAATGGAGTATTATATTTTGTCCTAAGAAATACTTTTGATACAATTTACATGTAGTAATGTTAGTACATGTCTACGCGTTTACTATATGATTTCATTTATGTTTAGGCATTTAGCAATAATAATAATCATTATTATTTGCTTGATTCTCTTTGCGTCTTTTGCGATTCTTTTATTTTAAACATATACAGTCGAGTCTGTATATAACGAAATCCACCGTTCCCGTAAAAAAATCGTTATATAGAGATTCGATGTATAGAGAATGAGTTAAAAATCGTAATTAATGTGTAAAATTTGAACAAATATTATTTTTGAACTTTTGAATTAAGAATTTGAAATGTTTAAAAGCAAATATTAACCTAACATTTTATTTTTTAATTATTTAAACTGTTTCAAAAAAAAAAAAAAAAAAAAAAAAGAACATGCATTTATTTGAAAGCTTAATGAAAATAATATAAGGAAGACTTGCAATAATTTCAGACGAAGAAATCTGTAATTTTTTGTTGTTTTGATTTTAAAATTGTTACGCTCTCAAAAACAAAATGCCCAAATTTTAGCAAGGAATGAAAAAATTGTAGTTAACATTTCTTTTCATTTGAAGGCCTCTCTTGTGTGCCTCTCATTGATTCCTCTCTTACGTGAGTATCAATCCAATTGACTCTGTTTTGAGAAGGACCTCTCAAGTGGTAGACGGCAGGTGCTGGGTTCGAACCCAATCGCGGCTGTCGGCCTAACCGTTCGGAGTTTTCCGTGGTTTTCTTCGAACCTTGCGTAAATAAGGGTTAGGTTCCCTTAGAAAGACCCCCACGGAGGGCACTCCCCCTGGTCCTATATCCCATTAGCGTAGATAATCGGACGACAAAAATCAACCATCAACCAACCATTAACTGTTTTGAGAAGGATGTGGAAAGGTGTGTGGGAGGTGGGATGAAATCGTTGGATTTAAAGAACAAGGAGAGAAGTAATAAAAAAAACTCAGCACTGACGATGATGAATGACGTGATGGAAAATTGATTCCATATGATTTCGAAGCTCTTTTTAAACTGAATAAATTAAGACCAATTTATGAAAAAATTCGTTATATGGAGATAAATAATTTGCTATATAGAGACTGTTTTTAATGTAATAATGCGAAAAGGGGACCGTTCTTACTAAAAATTCGTTATATAGAGAAATTCGATGTATGGAGTTTCGTTATAGAGAGACTCGACTGTATTTCGTTCTTTAAATTTAAATTTAATGTTATTCTCCTGAAGGAATCGTGCATAATGAAGCGCAAAAAGAATGAGAAAGTTGTAATATAAGTTAAATCTTATTGTAATAGAATATTTTCTAAACTTTTACAATAATTCTTCCTTAGCCTATTGTCATATGAATATTAATCGAATGGTACGCAAAAGCATACCATTCGATATCTTTCAGACAATGAAATGTTTGTTGAACACCAATTTATCTATTTGTATAGCTGGTGTCAATGTTTTTTAACGTAAAAGCAATTTTTTCTAAAAATTGAAAGAAAATTCGAGCCCGAAGTAGTTAAATATGTAATTCGCAATTACAGTAACTTTTGCAATTACATTTACTTATTTCTCCTGTAAGACGCATCATGATGCAGTTAGATAAGAATAAAAAATAAAAGAACAAACACCATTCAAAAAACAAATAAAAACAAACCGCCGTTTTTCCGTTTAAATTTAGGAAGATTTTTTTTTTCTTTTAATGGAGGAAATTAAATATTTTTGCAATATGTGCGTTTATAATAAAAAAAACACGTCGGAATTTAAATACGTATACATACATATTTTTATTATATTAACTGCAATTTATACAATAAACGTTAGAACTTAAAAAAAGTAATAACATTGCTCCGGTTGAAGTCAGGATTTTGTGTTTTTTCGTTAAAATTGCATTGTTTGGTGACAAAAGTAAAATCAAAATTTTAAATAAACAAATAATCTGCAACTCACAAATTTTTATTAAACTTATTTCTCTTAATTTTTTCTGTAAGACACGTAATAGGAAAATGAAATTAAAAGAAAAAAAAACTGAAATTTTATTTAATCAATTTTGAAGCTGCATTTATTTTAGTCTGGAGCAAGCGATAAATAGCTAAATGTTGCAAATGAAATATTTTATCTTGAAATCATTTTATTAAACATTACGAACATCATATTTCAATTAAAAATTTTCATTTTAAAATAGAATCTCTTTTTTAAAAAGTTTTTTTTTTTAATTAAACAATTGATTTTTTTCCCCGAGACGTTTACATTATTTTTTACCTTATATAGCCGTTTCAATTTTTTTCCAATGATAATTATGCCAAAAAAATATTATGAACAACCTTTTTTGTATTAAATAGCTGCAAAACACGACATTTGTTAAAGAATATCACGATTATCTCTGTATAATTGACTCATAAACCACTGCGGGAATATTCTCTATCCAATGATACAATTTGCAAAAAAATCCACCATGTTGTTTTTTAAAACACTCGAGCCGAAGTTTTCAGGTTTACTGCTTTATAATATGTATGATATGATTATAAAACGTATAATACTTAATAATATATTACCGAATCTTATAATAGGCCAGTCAAATTGTCAGAAAAAAGGGCCGATAGATGCAAAAATTCTGCTAGAAGATTTTATGTTTTTAAAATGTTTAGGGGGATGCTAGTAACAAGAATTAATGGTTTCCCAACAAAATATCTCGAGGCTAAACTTTTTGGAGCCAAAAAACCACGAAATTTTCGGACTTTTTTCAGTTTTTTGCCTATAACTCAAAAAGTATAAAATTTTTGTGTACCATACTCAATTACAAAAAGAAAGAGCATTAAATTCTCTACAAATTTCATTATAAAAACGTTTTTCTAAACCCATTACTAAGCGCGCTAGGGCTTTTTGAAAATGTCACTTTTTTTTAACTTTACAGAAAAAGATCTATTTTTCGTCTCCCATCCTAAAAAACTTTCTTTCATTGCTAACTATGAAAATTAAATACACATATTAATGAATGAGAATTCAAATTTTTAAGAAAGGCAGGCCGAAAGAACAGAAATTCTGGAAACACTATACGAAAACAATCACGGAAGAGTTGGGGGAGTGAAGGGGAGGAATACCGGGGGTAGAATGCCGACAAAAGGAAAAAAGGAATGCCGACGGAAGATACTGACCACTTGTCAGCTGCTGCCCAATTTGCGTTCATTCTGTCGCAGGTGTTCCTTTTTTTTAAGGCACATTCTTCTAATATGTTACTATTCAGTGTATTGCTAGTATTCTTCGCATGCAGTAATTAAAAATGAGCGATCTCGATCCAAAATTATGTTTCGTTTGCCAAACGGCTTCAAATTGTGATACTCGCGTTGTGAGCAAAAAAGGACTTGCCAGGCTTTTTGAATGTAGCGTTCAACGGCAAAATAATTTTCATCAACGTTTTTTGAAAAGTTGCAAGGAAGTCAGAATACATGATGATTGCCAAAAAACATATACGAATGAGAGAATGATAGCAGCATATATTCGTCGGAATGAAGATTCTACACAGACTAGTTTATCCCTCCGATCAAGCACTTCTTTCAAATTTCAAGATAATTGCTTTTTATGTGCAAAAGGTAATCCCGTTGACTTCAACGAAAAACAATCGAAAAAGCCATACGCAAAGAGAAATTTGATTCACAAAGTAATGAAGTTAGAAGCAAAAATTACGTTCCTGAAAGCTGCAGAAAAACGTGGGGATAAATGGTCCCAGAAAATAATTGAACGTATTCAACACGAACCTGACTTGGTAGCTGTAGATGCATGGTATCATAGTTTTTGTCGCGTAAAACTATATCAGTCTGTAACAGTTGCAGAAAAAAGAGGGCGTCGACCCGCAACATCTGTTGACGAAGCTATGGAGGCTATATTTATGTACATTGAAGAAAAGTTTGAAGAATGCCAGTTTTCTTTAGATGAGTTGATGAATCAAGTACCACAGTCATTAGAACTTCCCGATTCACGGACTGTTAAGGCCCGTATAATCCAGAAATATGGGGATGCTGTGCTGATTTCCGAAAACAAGAAAAAGAAAACAGTGCTCTGTTTCAAAAATGTTGGGCACAAAATACTCACTGATCATTGGTATTTGAGTAGGAATTTAGATCCTCAACAGGAGCGACTTCGTATTTTGAAAACAGCCGCTGATATAATTGTGGAAGATATAAGGTCACAAATGTATGATATTACACAATACCCCCCATCTGATAACTTTCTGTCTGACGCTGAGACAGTTATCCCAGAATCAGTAAAATTGCTTTTTGAAAGCATAGTTTTAAAACACAAACGTGGTTCATTTGAGAAATGGAAAAAAAAGTGCGTTGCATTTTCACATGCCCTAATAAGTTCGGTTAGACCAAGATCATTCCTTTCATCCATCATGACAGGGATCAGTGCATATTTGTACAGAAAGTTTGGTTCAAAGCATTTGCTCCAAGTTATGTCTGCTTTTGGCTTTGCAGGGTCCTATGAAGATGCCTCTCTTCTTGAATTGTCTACCATTCTGCGGCCTCAGAAAACAAAAGAACGAGATGATGCATTCTGCCAATTTATTTTTGACAATGCTGATTTTAATGCCAGCACTCTAGATGGGACTGGTACATTTCATGCAATGGGAGGTATAATGTGTGTTACTCCTCACGACGCCTTGCATCCCGAAAAAAGAATTCAAAAAGTAAAACATCAGTCCACAAATGAAATTGTCTGTCAAGCTGAAAAAATTGATCTACAGACATTTCACAGAACAGATATGAGTGGCTTACAAAATATAGAAATTGAAAGTTTGGAAAAACTTTCTCCCTTTAATAATGAAATAATTCCCTCAACAACAGACATAGTATGGCTCTATGGGAAGTGGTCAAATGTTGAAAACATTCCCGGTTGGAACGGTTTCATGGAGAAAGTTACATCCAACAAAGAGTATAAACGTTCTAAAATAAAGTATCTTCCATTTATTAATGCCCATCCTTCACATTATGATACTATTTTTACCTCACTATTGGTTGCTGCTGAAAAATGTAGACAACTCAACCAGAAGACATGCTTTGTGACGTATGACCAACCTCTTTATTTGAAAGCTAGAGACATAATGACGAATGAACATCCAGAATTGAACAATGTGACAGTGAGGCTTGGAGGTTTTCATCTCCTCATGTCTTTCATGGGATCAATTGGTTTTATCATGGACTTTCACAGTCAGGCAGCTGATGTCGCAACTTGCTCAAAGAATATCAAGGCTATTAAAGAACAAGAAACCTGCTCATTTGCCCCTCAAGCTGAGGTTGAGGAATTATTTCAATTAACCCGAAAGCGTTCCAGACGTTATTAAATAAATGAAAAATATCATCGTAAGTATTTTTTACTTACATTCTGTTAAATACCTAATATTAATGTTCTCCACTTAAGCTCTAAATACAAAAAAAGTTACACTGTTCTTAATTATTTTACTATGTTACCGTTGTAATTAATCATGATTGCTATAATGTAAATGCCTGTAATATAAATAAGTTACATTAAAGAGGATAAAATAATGAAAAACGGTGTAAAATTTCCATTTTTGCAATATTTCCACAAAGTTAGAAAAAAAGAGTCATTTTCAGAAAGCTGTAGCACGCTTCATAATAGCTTTAGAAAAACAAATGTATAATGAAATTTGTAGAGAATTTAATGCTCTTTCTTTTTCTAATTGCATATTTGCACAAAAAATCTATACTTTTTGAGTTATAGGCAAAAAACTGAAAAAAGTCCGAAAATTTCGTGTTTTTTTGGCTCCAAAAAGTTTAGCCTCGAGATATTTTGTTGGGAAACCATTAATTCTTGTTACTAGCATCCCGATAAACAGTTTAAAAACATAAAATCTTCTAGCAGAATTTTTGCATCTATTTATGACAATTTGACTGGCCTATAAATGTTCCTGATAAAAAAAAAAAAAATGTTCTCATAATGTGTCCGTCCTATGCAAATTTTCCAGTAAACGGACAGTAACATAAGCATGTTCAAAAGGTATAATTTAACAAAAACTTTTGTAAAACTATATGTATTCCTTAAAATTACACGAAATAATATAAAATGCATCAAGTAAAATCGTATGTTGGCTAAAAACGATCGATGATTTTCTTTATTTTTTGAGTCAACATCACTTTATCAACGTCTCTTAGAGTGAAAGGGGACGTTGCCGTAAACCTCCCCTTTTCCTCTGGCTCCGCCTACTATATAAATAGACTAAGCGAAGCATGACATTTTAATTAATCTAAAATAAAGCTTACAATTGTTTTACAAATGTAGATTTGTCAATTCTACTTCATAATTATATACAATATGAGGTGTTCAAAATCACAGTTGACCATATAAAGAAAAAAAAATAGAGAGGGAGAGAAATATAAAGCATTTAGAAGGTAAATAAAATCTGTTTCTTTCACACTTACTATGAACCAATTTTGTCAATCGATACCTCCATATGAGAAAGTATGCGAAAACGAGATTAGTTCGCTGAGGGCGTAGATAAAACATATTTTATGCATCTTCTAAATATAAATGGACTCTCTCTCTCTCACTCTCTACTTTTTTTCTTTTCTTACAAAATGGACGTGATCGTGAACCCCTCATATGTTTATTCGACAGTAAGTACTACTATGCATAACTACATTCGAAAACTTTACTTTCTGTTAAAATAGTACTGTCTGGTTATTATTATTATTATTATTATTATTATTATTATTATTATTATTATTATTATTATTATTATTATTATTATTATGGCAATGTCCAGTTTAGTTAGGAGAGGAGCGGGGGGGGGGGGGGAGACTGTATGCGAGAAATAATTTCTGCGTGTCTCCGCCCTTTGGAATGAAATAAAAAAAGTTTCAGGAAGATTTTAATTATGATATTTAACACAGAATAACATATAATTTGCGAATGTAATCTACATTCATCAATTAACTGTAAATTTGAATATAACAATATTCACCAAATACCAGTTCTTCCTGCTAAGAACAAATGAAGTAGATATTGAAAATTAATCTTGTCGAGTTGATTTCAATTACTTGTGCAAAAAAAAAAATTTAGTTCGGAGCATTTTTATGTTGTAATTTTATCTTTTTATATTATTGTAGGACTATTTATTATTTTTTAAAAGTCCATGCACAGTTATAGATACAATGAAAAGATTGAAAAAAAAAAAACGTTGTTTAGCTGTGCAACGTAATAAAATTACGTTTGAATTGTCACATAAAATCACAACGAATTAAATATCAATTTATTGTGCATCACCGCGTTCGTTAAAAGAGAGAGAAAAAAAAAATATCAAAAATTTAACATTCAGTGAATATAACAATTCAATAAACAATATAAATTTTTGTTGTACAGTCAAAAAAAAAAAAGGATCTTTTAATAACTTTTTTACAAATTATCGTAGAATAAAGTTACTGGTACTGAACATTCAAACATAATTTTTCGCAATAGCAATACCCAGTTTTAATTACATATTTTAAATTTTCGCTTCAAACTATGCCTACATACCAAATTTCAAGACATTTGAATGATAAGTATTTGAATTATAAACATTCAAAATTTAGTGATTCGTAAATAAATGTTAAATTATATTTTCATGCTTTTATTAATAACTCCTGAAATTATACTCCTAATGTGTTATTTTATACTGCAATAATACTATAATATCCAAATATAAATACTACATTCAATTTGAAATTTTTATAATTATATGATATGAATTATGAAATTGATATTCGAAAAAGTTATCAATTGTAACCTACAACTTTTCTGATGGATTTGGATTTATTAAGTCTTGCTTTATGGAAATTCAAAATTTCAAATTTCCCTTCCAAGTAGTTTTCAAATTATGTTTTAAAAAAAAAGGCAAATGATGGTTTAAGGAGCCTTCTACGATAGCAGTGACTAGACATTTTGAAACATCTTATGCCAATCTGTATGTAGACGTTCTCATTGACTGCTTGAGTGGCGCCTAGTTAGTTAAGAATTGAATTCTCTCGGTCAAAAACCGAATACCGAATTTCAGTTTGGACACAGCCCTTAAAATATGCTCTGTTTAAAATAATCACTTTCACGGAAACTTGTCGTACGAATTGCATAAAAATTTGTTTTTAGGCTTATTGAAGGGTGAAGAGGTCATTTATGCTGTCAGAATTGCGTACAGCTACTGAAAAAAAAAAAGTTAGGGTTTGTTTTAGCTGTTTGTTTATGTAGATAGCTCCCTAAGCAAATTTTATGTACATCATTTGAAAGTATACTTCATTTCCAATCGTTTGGTATCAGTTACTTTATTGTATGGTATTTGCTAAGCTAATAGTGAAGTTTACTTTTTTTACACAACAGTACAATCAATATTCTATTAATATAAATACATCGAAGTGAAGTAGAGTAAGTATAATGTGCTTTCATTAGTAATGGAAACAAAAATGCAGATTTAGAAAGGGGGTGTTTACTTGTTTTTCTACGACTGTACGTCGCATAATCAAAATAGAAAATCAACATTAAAATATATTCTACTCACACCAGCAAAATTTTAAGATTATATATAATTTATAAAAATGTGCCTAAATCTCGACGGGCGAATTTTAACACATATTTAAATCAACGAGTGAGCACCTGTAATGGCAGTTCTCCTCGTTAAACCTTTATGAACCTTAAGATAATCCCTCAGACGCGGAGCTGAGAGTGTGAGAGTCCACTTTCCTACAACTTACTCGCAGTATAAAATGTTATTACGGCACGGCCAAACTAGATTTTTCCCGTTCTTAAACGGCCTTCAATCACCCCTTAATTTCGGAATCTTAAAATGACTACATTTGCCGGTAGATGGCGTGAATACAGACTGAAAATAATGATTACTAAATGTTATCTTTACACACAAAAATACGATAAACTTTGCTGCATATAAAGGTACAGATAATGTACGTATAATTTTATCTCAGTGTTTTGTATGCTAAAAACAGGAAAAATGAAAGATTTGAACGCAAAACAAATAAATGCAACGCTTTAGGCATAAAGAATTAAAATACAGTAGAACCCCGCTAATTCGGACCCCGTTAATCCGGATCGGTTTGGTCAATTTTTTTTCAAATTTGAGAAGCGATTGGCTAATTTCTATAACATTAACTTGTTTCATTCTCGTTTTCTGAATAATTTTTTTTTTTCTAATGTCTTTTCGGAAGAATTAAACATTTTTACTGTCTGTATTTATTCAATAAGTTTAACATAAATATGATTTTCTGTATGTTTTATTTTATTTCATTTTTTTAATTATCCGGATTTCGATAATCCGGATTGGGTCTGGTCCCAATTAATCCGAATTATCCGGTTTTTACTGTATACATTAAATAACATGGAAAATAAAGATTATAAGTAAATTTCAGCATTTAATTACATTTAAATTGTTGATTGCTTAAAACATTGAGAATTCTTACGGTAAAATGTACAATATTTTTTATAAAATAATAATATTTATTAGTTGCAAATATTAAGAAACTTAAAAAAAACTTTTTCAAAAGCCAAACTCTTCTCAAATCACGATATTTTTTAAAATAATTGAATTATTTTTGCATTAGACTTCGGATGGAAAAAATAGGTGCATAAAGTTGATAGCTGACAACTTTGGGACAACGAAAATTATATGTACAGGGAAATAAAATAATAATAATAATAATAAAATTTTATCATGTTTAGAAAAAAATGTAGAACAAGAGAAATTATTAAATCAAATATTTGAATTTTAGGCAGTTATACTAAAAGAAATATAATAAAAAAATGTTAAGATAATAAGCAAGTTCGCCAGTATCCGCGAAATACCGAAATATTTTTTTTTTTGAAAAGATAGGTTATTTTTACATGATTCTTAATTGATTAAAAAATATAGAATTTGAATAGAATATAATTACAAACATTATAAACAATACATTATAAACATTTTTCTTTAATTTGGCCGTTATATGTGTTGGTCTGAAATATTCAAGACTGTAGAAATGAACAAAGTTGCATATAAAATTAAATAAAAATTAAATTGCATAATATCAACACAATAAGCAAGCTTTTCAGCCAATAACCAGCAAACAACTTATATAGATTTTTCTTTTTTTCAAAACATTGATATTTACACGATTTTTAATTATTTCGAAAAGATCTTTACATTGCGAACAATTTTTAATAAATTTGGCGATTATATGTGTTAATCTGAAATAGTCAAGCGTACAAAAATTATACAATTACATGTAAAATTACACTCCAATTCTAGACAATCACGGTATAAATGTATACATTTAAAATAAAAATATATTTACGTGTTAAAACAAAAGCAAACTTTTTGCCAATATTTGAAAATCAACTTATATCTTTTTTTTTCTATTTTAAATACAACATGAATATTTACACGAATCTTAATTATTTAGAATATATTGTACACTGCGAACTATTTTCAATATGTTAAAACTTTATTATGTGCTAATTTTAACTATATATGCATACAGAAAAGTTGCAAAATTAAATACAAAATTAAATATTCTAATTCTGGACAGACATGATATAAAAGCATACGATAAAAATAAAAATATGTTTACGTATTTCATAATTTATATAAAAAATATAAGCAAGTCTTATGTCAATACCTGGTCATCAAATCACAATTTTTCCCGTTATATATATATACGTTTATACATAAATGGCTATTTATACGATTTTTAAGTATATTTCCAGTAAATTTAATTATGGTAGGTGATGATCATAAAAAGAAGTGAAAAAACTAATAATAATAATACATAAATAATAACTTTTTTCAGGCTTCGTTATTTTAAAATATCGACAAGTCTTTTTTTTTCTCAACAGTTTGTACTCTAAATCTGAAGGATATTCACGAAAAGAAATTTCGGGAATTTTTTAGGGAATCGTAAGTGTAGTGTGGAACGCACAAAAAAAGACAGTTTTTTTTTTCTAAAAAAAATTAAAAATTGCATTTTGAGTTAAGTTATACTCAAAGAAAACACAAGCGCGCAAGGTAAATTCTTCATTAGACAGAGTCGGTAACAGCCCCCCTATGATTCTCCGGAGGCAAACTGCGATTCCTCGAAAACAAAGGGATTTCAACTTTTTGTTACAGCCGTATAAGGGGAATCGAGTTTGGCCGTGATACAGGGACAATACAGTACAGCGTCCCTCCCCTTTATCTACATTATATCATTTCAGTGGGTGGAGCTACTTACCTCTGGGATTTATTTAAAGGGAAATTTGGAGGAGTTGGGTCAAAGCGCGTATATAGAAAAGCGAAGACACTCCCACATTCAGGGATGCCGCAAAGCAACGCCACTAGCGGTCGCGATGTAAACTAGAATTTTCGGTAGTGGGCGGGGCACTCCACGAATAGTTTTTGGTTTTGCTTTCACGGACCGGAATTTTTACTTATTTCGCGTCAGTACAAGAGTAGCGAGAAGCTTCGAATCCTGTTATGAAACTCTGATTAAGAAAATATTTTAATTTTTAATAATACC